>JBCJKH010052250.1:0-54369 GCA_039877255.1 Loriculus beryllinus
GAGAGCTATGTGGGTAGCACCGTTTTAAAGCTCGCATGGTACTACATCTGTCCAGCATTAGATTTCTCCCCTAGCTCTTTCTCTGTGGTAACAGAGTTCAAACATGACGCGCCGGGGCTCACTGCCGGCGGTACCGGGGGCTTCGCTTGCCGCGTCTCGGCCGCCCCACCGAGTGCGGCAGGGCTCGGGGGCTCCCGGTGGCCGCGGCTTTCCTTGGTCGTGGGGCACAACAAAGGGTTGCGGCCGGCGCGCTGCCCGCCCTGCCCACCGCCTGTCCCCGCTGTCAGGGCCGCCGCCGTCCCGCTCGGATAGCGCCGGGGCTCCGCGGGGCGGGCGTGGACGGGTGAGGCTGTCCCCGGTTTGCGGCGGGTCTCATCCTCAGGTAGAGCTGTTCCCCGTTGGTTCGCCTTCTGAGTGTGGGGTTTTCCACCTAAATGCTCCGTGTGGCGGCTCCCGGTGGTCACCGCGCCGGTGCTGCCCCGGTTCGTTGCGCCCGAGCTGCCGGCTCCGTTTGCTGCCGGCACCCCCAGAACGGGCGTTTAACCGGCGCGGGTGCCTCTGCCCGGGCCGCTTTGGGACACTTCACACTCCCAGCGTGCGGATACCGCATCTGCACTTGAATGTCCCTGCCAGCCTTTGTGGTTTGCAATTGCATTTTACCATCTCAAGGTACCCTTTTCTACAAAGGATTTGCTCAGACAAAAGAAGCTCCTTATCAGGCAGCACCGCTGGCATTTGCTGGGTGCCGGCATTCCCAAAGCGTACCCTTTTCTGTGATCACCAGCGCTGCCTATCACTGTAATTACCCTAAAATGTAGCTTTAAGTTGTGAGGCTGCTAGAAATGCTTTAATCCTTTCTTAACCAGATGTCCAATTGGATGAAAGATACTTTTAATCCTTAATACTTTTTGAACTTTCTGACTTAATTTGGGAAGTGTCTGTTGCTTTGGTGTCCTTAATAATGCAACAAAATTCATCCTTTGTCTGCACATACTGTGCTCCCCCACAGAAATATAGGGGTTTGTGGGAATATCTTTCAATTCATCAGGTTAGTTGTAAGGGTTACTTTCATGTCTTGTATGGTTATCTCAAGTGATAGATGTCGTACCTGTGGCTTCGGCTAGTCTCCTGAATGGATGATGTAACAACCTTTTACTATTTTGCCTTCAAAAACGTGAAATACTGGCATAGTGTTGAGACACTGTGTGACCTTCAGTCCTTCTAAAGCCTCCAGCAGTTGGGGGAGGAGCTGAAAAGGTTGGCTTCTTACTTTGCTGGCTTATAAAATATCTGCAAACGGGAATGGTAAATGGAGACTCGTAATGTTTCCTCTTTTTAGGGAGGATTCATAGCACTTCTGATACCTTGAGGTGCATCATCTTCACTCATTACAAAACCAGCTAAAACTGTGTGGTATACATGTTGCTGTGGAGGAGATCATAATCCTAGTTTTAGATATATAAATATTCTTGGTGACTGCGTTAAAATCATTAATGAACTTAAGCTCTGCACGTGGCTTCTGTGTTAACCCGGAGTAAACTGCTGCAAGTTTATTGGCGCCTTCAGTGAAAGAGCCTCAGGATCACTTTGAAATGCAGTTACAGATTTCATTTTGGCAGTTACAGGCAATTGCAACCTCATTATTTAAGGGGGCATTTGACATTCTTAGAATATAAGATGATGGTTTTCCCTTACAAATTTCAGTACATCCCCTTTCTTGTAAAAAATTTTGCCACTGAGCAAATCAATGGCAATGAGTAAAATGAATTATATTAAGTCACTTCATTAAGGCATTAATTTTTCCTGCACTCTTACCAATTATTTCTCAACAGGGCTGTATTTCAGATGAGTTTCCCCATAGCTTCAGTTGGTGACTGTTTCCTCTGAGTGAAACAGGGTGGCCTTTACACAGTTTTAATGATTTTATGTTTTAACTAAAATAGTGACAAAGAAGGTTGTCTAGAATTAAGCTAACTTTAGATACTTTGTGTAGTATGGTCTTGGAAGACTGATTTAAATGTCAGGAAACTACCTGAATTTTGCATTCCCTTAAAATGAGCAGAGTTTCAGATAGGCAGATTACTGATCTGGATGAACTTCATACCAGAGAGAAGAGGAAAGTTGCGAGAGCACAAAGAATGTAAGGTTTTCAAAGAAAAATCCCATTGCTTGCATCCCTTCCCTTTTCCACAGGGCTCTCAAACTTTACTGGCACACACTGACATTTTTAGTGGTTCTTTATGCTTGATTGCTTTGCATCTGATGAGATAAGCCATTGCTTAACAAAGACTATTTCATTGATATAGTTAGGTCTTAGTTTACTTGCTATAAACATTTCTTTGAAGGTTTAGGAAGAAAAACAAATTGAGTTGTTGAATGGCAATGCTGCTAAAGTCAAATGTCTCTGAACAAACAAGAAGCTACAGTGTTATTTTGATTCTGTGTTGGCTTGTTGAATGTGGAATGCTCTTGCTTTTGTAAATAGTAATAGAGAATAATAGATAATAGAATTTTAAGCTATGATGGGAAGTAAGACTTGTAACTGAAGAAGAACTTAATTCCTTTGTTTGATTTGATGGTGAGAGGGGAAAAATACCTCTCTGTGAAGTTGGAATTTGGTATTGATGGCTTCTGTAGATCATTAATGAGGAAAATGGGTTTATGCTTGCCTTTTTATACTAAAAACAGTATTAGCAGTGCATGTTCAGCAGATGCAGTGTGTGATGCAACACTGCAGCAGTATTTTTCCCCCACTTTGCTATGAAGCAGTATAAAGATATTGTATCATAGGAAATGAGGAAAATTTTCCATTTAGGAGACCTATTTCTTGACTGTTGGGAAGCAATAGTCATCCTTCTGTCCTGTCTCTGGCAAGTCATTTGTGGTATCTGTTTTTTGTGGTGAGGGGAATGTGCAAGCAGTTTACTGTTTGACTCTTCCATGGTGGTAGCTTTGAACAGATGCATTTACACTAGCATTCTCTGGGAATGAGAGCACAGTTTATCCTGTTGATAAACTGCCTATTTAAATAAAGCCTTCAGCAGTGTAATCTGGTAATTCTAATTAAGTCATTTACATAAAGAATTGGCCCAGGGTTTCATCAGATGGTTGCTGGTGAGTTGAAATGCATTCTTTCCCTCCAGCTGTATTAAACTGGCCTTTTGATCCTTTCGTCTTTTTTTTCAGCCTTTAAGCCAGAGTGGTTATCACTTTGCAGAGTTAATTGAGAAAGGGAAGTTGGGGGACAAGAGGACCCTTCAAGGTTTAGCTTTAGTCTTAATTATTACAGTTCTAATTACCTAATTAGAAGACTTTCAGATTTTACATGTTGCTAAAAATGATTCTGTACAGGTTTTGTTACAAAGAGGAAATACACCACTGATAGGCTAGCTTCAGTGAAGTTCTTTATTGGTAAATGATTGCCAATAACTTATCTTGAAAGTAGTATATGTCTGGAGTATCTGAATTCTACTCCAGCTCCTCGATAAGGAGGTTTCATTTACAAAGGGTGGACCCTGTGTCCTTCAGAGAGCATGAGTTACATGTCTACCTTCCGTTGCCTAATCATCCCTGTTACAGGCTTCTATAAGTGGTGAAATTTAAACTTGGAGAAATGTCTGGTCAGTGTGTGAAGGATTACTTTTTGTAAGCCCTCTTCCCCTTTGTGAATGCATCAGGAAAAAAACTGATCAAAATTTGCCATGGCTCTAATGCCAGGCTGACTGCAAACTGCTGCAGTGTCCTTGCCTGCAAATATCTCTCAGCTGAAACTGTGTATATTTCATGGAAATTTAAACTGGAATTGTGAAGCATCTGGGACTAAATCTTGAAATTCTCTTGTTGTATAAAACCCCATCAGTTGTTCCAGCAGGAGATAGGAATTGCAGTGGTGTCACATATTTCTAAAGGTCTATGTTGTGCTCAAGTCAGTGCAGTGGATTCTCTGCCCTGTTAACTTTATGAAACTGTAAATGAGCACAGTGCTCCTATAAACATTAGGGTTTATCCTGCTTAGTTGCTGCTGACTCTGGCACTACTGAGAAGCACAAGGTTTATCTGTGGGAATTGTTCTGGAGCCCTCAGATCCTGAAGCCAAGTGATTAAATGATCCCTGTCGTGGTTGTAGTAAAGACCGGAAAAGAACTGCTGGTCTCTGAAGGTTCTGCCAAACACCATCTCGTCCTCCAAGAATCCCTTCGTTCAGTTTCACAGCTGTAACTCGACTGGTTTATGTTGTTTGGCGATACAAAGAATTATTCCTAAGTATATTGTTCCTTCAGATGTCTTGTGTGTGCTTTTGCCAGTAGACTCCATATCCTGTGTGCGTGTTCTGTCAACAGCTGTAAAGAAATGCCCTTTCTGTGGATCACAGCCTGCAAATAACATAATGTAAGATGGCATTCTAGGTTACTGGGGCTTTGGTTTAAGGTGGGTAACCGTTCAGCTGAGGTCTTGGCTTATTTTGCAGTAGAATTTAAGCTCAGGGCTTGGTTTATTTAAAGTTGATGTTTTTCAGTCAGGTTTGGGTCTCAGTTCAGCAGAGACATTGCTCAGCCTGCACTGAGTGGTTTGGGTACTAAAAGAACTTCGTTTTGCTCTCCGCATGTGACTGCCTTACCATGGGAGTATCTTGGATACGTTGCGATAGTTTGTGTGCTTATATCCAGGAAGGGGTTTTCTCGACACAAAAGCATCCAGCTTCTTCCAAGCAGGCTCTGTCAAGGTGGTATTCTTCATCCAGGAACTGGGAAGGTGCTTTCTCTCTCTCATAGAATCAAATATGTTGGAAAAGACCTTTAAGATCATCGAGTCCAACTGTTACCCGAGGACTGCCAAGTCCACCACTAAACCAAGTCACTAAAGGCAAACTGATCTCCCCTCATGGCTGTTCCCATGATCTCCACTCATAGCCACCCCTCATCTGCCTCCCATAGTGGCCCTCACTGTACAATGGTCTTCCCTCATGGTCTCCCCTCACACCCCAATGCCTCCCCTGTTGTCCCCTCACAACCTCCTCTCACAATCTCCCGCCATGGCCGCCCCTTCTGTCCCCTCGTGATCTCCCGCCATGGCCGCCCCTTCTGTCCCCTCGTGATCTCCCGCCATGGCCGCCCCTTCTGTCCCCTCATGATCTCCCGCCATGGCCGCTCCTGCTCTCCCCTCATGATCTCCCGCCATGGCTGCCCCTCTCTCCCTCTCAGCTACAGCTGGGCAGTACTTGCCACTGCAGTTCCATACTGGTTTGTCAGCACACCGACATATTTACTTAAAGCATCTCTATGATGCTCACGAAGGCTTGAGTCTTTTCTACACACAGCAAAGCTAGAACTGGTAGGAGGAAGAGCTTTTCCTGGTAATACTGGATGGAAATTCCAGCAGTAGGGCTCTGGTGTTGTGACCTGCAGTCCTGTCATGGAACACTGAATCAGGTACTTTTTTTTGTGGTGTCAGACTAGTCAACTTGAACACTCACAAAAACTAACTGGTATTTTATGAATGACAGTGTCTGAGTTTGAAATGAGAAGGCTGTGCTAACTGTAAGATGCTTGGAGATGCGCAGGGCTCTGTGGTGGGTTTATGCTGATGGCACAGATCCAGTGTGTAGACAGGGAATTTGTAGCTTGGTCTCCTCATTGCTGCCTCGTTAGAAGCTCTTAGTTGGTGTTTGACAGCCAGAATGCTCTTCTGAGCTTTAGAGGTTGATGGGTATTTCCCTTGAAAGTGTGCATGTGTGTCTAAGAGAAACCCAAGCTCCCACCAGAATGGGTCTTTTTCCATTTCAGTTACCAAATGGAAGAGAACTGAGGAAGCCTGCATTTGGTGCAGGAGTTTGCTACTACCACTATGCAGCAGCAAGCCAACAGTGTAGTTACTCACTGCCTCCTGCTTTGCTTGCTGTCTTTGTGAGGCTTTTTTAACCCACTTGTGTTTTCTGCATACCTGCTACGTGCTGTATGGGGCTGTCACCTTAACACTTGAGCTGACCTTTAGTGTTTCGCTTTGATTTGCACAGGGCCTCTGCTCAGTGAACTGTCCCTGTCACAGGATGATATCCATAAAAATGACACTTCCTTGTCTTGAAAAAAATCCTCGGGCCCATTGGAGACATGTGAAAAGGACACCCAGCAGGAAGAGAGGCCCATGGCTTCAAATATTCATCAATCATTTTCCTGGCACCAGGAAACCAATCAACTCTTCTAAGGGGTAGAGAGTAATCAATCACCCAATGTGGGAAACGGGGATCAGTGGCTACACCAAAAATGTTCCTTCATGTTGACAGAAGGAAAAAGTGTTGTGTTTGTACTTAGTCACTGGTAGTAACTTAGACCCTTGATATAATGGATTCTGTCTTCTGTGAAAGACAATCTGTGAAGAAAACTTAAGCTTGAACTAAAGATTTTTGTTTCCAGTGATGTTGAGCTGTGTTTTGGTTGGAGATTTCTTTTCTTTACCTTTCTGTAGCTGATGGGTTTGTTTCCTGCTCCCAAACCTCTGTGTTTTGTGAGTAGCCAGGAGAGCAGCATGATAGTTTTATTTAGAGGACCAGAATTTGCATTTCCTTCATGAAACAACTGAAGTTTAAAATAGCTTTTATTGCAAACTGCTAAAAATACAGATATATGGGTTGCCCAACAATTAGTAGTTGTCAACATCTGTAGGATATTTTATTGTAGCAAATGGATGGGGGGTTATTTGAATTCTTCTAGTAAGATACTATAAATTGCAACAAGAGAGTTGTCTGTAATTTTGTTCTCTCTGTGGAAACCTCTGCAATGACTGTTACATAAGAAATGCCACAATATTTATGGCAAAATAATTGGCAAGTAGATTGCTAGAATTCCTTCCCTAGGAAAACACTTCTTGACAGGAAATAAAAGGCATTGAGCTAATGGCATGGCTTGGCATTGCTCTGCTGGTGCCTGATGTGAGTGTGGCTTGGGTAGCTGTGGGTGATCACAGAGGTAGTGCTACTCCTAGGTTGACGGCTGGCTTGCGGAGGCGTTTCTGGATGCTGTTTCTGGTGATGCTTTCTGCTCTAATGTGTTTAGTGGGGGGTGACACTGCGGTGTCTGTCTGTCCTGTTATCAATAGCTACAGACATTTGAAACAAATGCTATAACTTTAAAATGGCCAGCGTCTTCAGTCGTGGCTTCACGGAAAAGGTGTCAGGACTTCAGCGACTTGCGTCAAACATGAAGTGCATTTTCCTGGCATATAGCAGTTTTCTGCAAAACACACTTACTGTTCCAGTGCACCCTGTATCTGCCAAGGAGGAGCATTTCTAACCCTTAAAACTTGAGAAATGCTGTATCAGAAATATTCTTGACTTACGTTTTTAGATTTCTTAAATCCTGGTGTTTAACAGATGTCTTTAAATGAAATGCTGGGGTGGTCTATTGGGCATAGAGCATGTGGATGTAGCTGGCAGGTGCCAGAGGTGAGCCAGCACACCCTGCTATGGTTGCCTCAAGTATTAAAAATAGGTGGTCTGCAACACATGCGTGTAACAGTTAATGAATGAGATTGCCAGCTGCTCTTAAACGCTTAGGACAAACCCCTCAAATCCTGGTTAGTAATTAAAAGCTTTGAAATGACCTTGAATCTAAAGCTGTCTTGAAGTAAATTTATAACTTCTCTCCGTTGCAGACGTGGCTGGGTACAACAGTGTACTGTGCTATTTGGTGAGATATTTCATGGCAGCCTTGGATGAACACTGAAGAGCAGAAATAATCAGCATACAGCTGAGGCACAAAATAGCCATGTGCAATGTTTGCAAGTACACCTCTAAATAAAGAATAGCTAAAAAATAAAATGGATTTCTACATATAGAAATAACCAAAGGACAGAACTGCATGCTCACACTGAACACCTGGGAAATGTATTTTTCTTTTAGAGACTTACTATAATAGCTTACCCTACTTAAATACCCAGATGGATTTCACATTAATATCTGCTTTTAAAAAACAAACTCCCTTTTTTCATAGTCAATGAAGGTACAGAGTTACTTGTCCTTTTGTAAGTGTAGGAGTTTAAGCAGCTTCAGCTCTACTGCCAAGAGAGTACCATTAGTGTTGCTCTGAAAGGGTGCCCTTCGAACTCTGCAGCTTTCTTATAGAGCTAGTGATAATCTTTAAGGTTTTTTTTCGTTCAGTGTTAGTCTGGTCTAAAATGAGGTTGAAACCCTCTTTCTTGGACTCTTTCTGAGCTATTGCTTTTTGGATGAAACCTTGATTAGTAGGAATTTTTAACTTTTTCTCATAAAAGTTGTCCTATTTATCAGTAAAAGGAAGGTAACACCCTGCGGCTCAAAATGGTAAACTGCTAAGGGTAAGCCATAATGTACACACCAAACTTTTTCCTTTATCTAGGAAGTTTATTCACATAAGTATCCATAGCTTAAAAATGGAGGGTTTGCATGAATTAAACTTAAGTGAAATCTGAAGTGGAGCATGCAAAAAGCTCCTGTGTAGGTGGTCCTGGGCTTGCTTTGTGCAGCCTGGCCCTCACCAGTGCTCTGGGGCAGTGCTACAGCCAGTCTCATCGTATTCCCTCAGCTAAAGATCAGGTCACACAGGGATTATTTTTTCTCTTCGCTGGAGTAAGATGTTTTCAAGCTTGGACATGGTTTGTGATTGGGGCGCAGTAGGCTCGTGCTCAAATGACAAGCCTTGCCCTACACCGCTGGCCAAGCAGAACGCGGCCATCTGTGAAACATGACAGTGATGAACAGCAGGGAGTGCCTAGGTGGGAGTGTTCTCATTCTGATTTCTAGAGTGATTAATTTCTAATTAACATACAAGGTAAGAACTCAAGAGTCCCTGGTTCGTAAGTATGAAGATGTCAAGTGTTGTTGAGACAGCTGCCAGAGAAATATTATCAGAACAAATGTGGGCTGTGGTGGCCTTCTGCCCCGCACTTTGCAGTGCAAGCTTGGCAAGCACTGCAAGAATGGAATAAGTTAAGGGAGGTTAAACACTACTGGAAACTGGCAGAGCTGCTGGGTGCTTATCTGCTGCTTTTTTCATTGACTTTTTTTTTTTGTTAAATGTTTCTTTATTCTGTGGACATGTCTGAACTGAATCTATGCCAGTTGTCTGCAGTAACTTGTCCTAGTCTTTGTTTAAAGCTGAACACACAATCAAGGAACAAAGTGTGACTATATATTCTTGAGGATGTATACATAGCACTCGGTTGCCATGCCTGTGTCTTGTCCTGCCTTGGCTGCATGGTCTTGAAGCATAAAATAGCCTCGTAGAGAGGGAGCAGTGCTGTTAGCACTGAGTGATGCCTTCCTGAGGATGGCTGTACTGTACTGATGCTGCAACATCCACTTGCAGAGTGACAGGAAATCATTCCTGATGGGTCTTATCACAGGGATTAAAACTTAAGCTGTAGCTTTAAAAGCATGTTAATATTTGTTGTGAGTCTAACCAGCTGAGTCTCCTTGTGCTGAGAGGCTTTGTAGATGAGCATGCTACAGTTTGGGTAGCTGGAAGACTCATGTGGATCCCCACACAGATACAGTGGAGTACTAAATCTCTTTCCTCACCCCTGTGCAAGACTAGCATCAGCCTGAATAGCCCCTCAAGTGAAATGTTGCCTGACTTCTTTTAATTTGATTCACAGTCCATTGAAATCACTGCCTTTCTGTAGTGCTTGTTTCGTGCTTTAGCATGTTGAGGCTTTCAGAAGCGAGCACAAGCACCTTGTCACCAACAGTAGCTTCTCAGCATCAGTTATTTGGTTCTGAGTGGCTCACTGATGAAGTATGTACAGTTCAGCTTCGGGCCTGGCTGTGCTCTCTTGTTGGAGCACATGGTCCTGTTTGCTGCTGGGGAGATGGGTGAAGAGAGGTGGCTCAGCCTGTCCAGGGAGGGGTGGGCAAAGGCTGCACCTGGAAGATGGCAGTTTGCTCATGAGCAGGGTCTTGCTTTCATGAAGTGGGTGGTGAACAAACTGTATGGATGTACAGAAGGGAAGATACTGATACACTTCACCTCTCCAGCTGTCAGCTCACTGGGAGATGACTTACTGATGAATAAATTCAAGATAGAGTTTTGCTGCTGCCTAATAAAAAATTGACTGGTAAATCACAGTTACTGGATATTTACCCTGGTTTTGAAAAAAGTATATAAACTGCTGATCTTTAAACATTTGTGTTTGCTCACCTAGCAGACTACTCAGCTTCAAAAGGAAGAATAGAAATAGATTTTCCCTTAGCGATATATGTATCAGCTACTTTAGAATTATAAGAACTTGTAATCAATGTCTTAAAACCTGAGATTCAAAAAGGCAAAATTGTACGTTGCCTTTTCATGGAAACCAGCAAAACTCCTGTATTGTTTTTATAAAGTTAAATTAAACTAGAATTAAAATTTCAGTGTTCTTTAGAACAACAGTGCATACTGAGTTCACTCCAAAATTTTTATCCCATTGAGAAGAATGGGAGCTTTCTATAAAAATGCAGTTGTTTGGTTTTTCTTTTTTTGTATTTAAGGTAATTTTCTAGTACAAGTAGAGACAAATAGCCATAAATAACCAAATAATAGGAATGATGTTTCTGTCCTGAAAAATCTTTTCTACCTTATAAACAGTTCTTGATGTGCTATTTAAGATGCTTAGATGTGTGCTACCACAGTTGAAAGCTAATAAGAGATGTGGCATCCTGCAAAATGTGATTATAGCAGTAGACAGATGTGGCTGGAATGAGCCCCAAAGAGAAAGGGAAGTGTTTCTGGAATTGC
Organism: Loriculus beryllinus; assembly: GCA_039877255.1. NCBI lineage: Eukaryota > Metazoa > Chordata > Aves > Psittaciformes > Psittacidae > Loriculus > Loriculus beryllinus. The sequence goes on from JBCJKH010052250.1 coordinate 10,746, forward strand.
AAGCAGCAGGCGCTAATACGGTTTGCAAACATGGTAGATGCTATGCAGAGAGGTAGGTGGGGAGAAGGAATCAAGTTTCCCTTGATTCTTGCCTCTATGTAATCCCCATCCCTGGGAGGCCAAATGCTCAAATGTAAGCTTTTCACTCCAACAAACCCCAAGATACTGGCATTGGTAAGGCTGAAAGGGAAGCACTCAATGAGGCTGGAAGGCTGTAGATTGCTGAATTTCATGAGTAAGATGCTTGAAACAATAACAGAAGGAGGCTTTCTTCAGTGTAATTATTTTTCTAAAAAGCTTTACTGTTTGTGCACTTCAGTTTTCTGTAGCCTGCAATTCTAAAATAAGATGCAAAATTTATATGAGCCCCCTTACAGGAATAAGCTGGCTGAAAACAGCTCTAATGAACCTTGCTGTTAGCGAGCTGTGGCTCCTCCATCTCCACCACCCATGTTACGGAAGAGCTGCCTGCTGAATCTCCTGGTGAAGATGTCAGCAGTGGTCAGCTTTCAGGAAGGGCATTGGGATCTGTTTCAGAAAACACAGGCAGCTTCTGGAAATCTAGCCCATGACATATGTGGTAAAGCTGATACCACACAAGACACATCTCCTTTCTGCTTTGATTTTTGTGTCTCAGGAGGCATTTCAGGAATCCTGTGACTTTTGATGGCATCAATAAATCAGATACCATGCTGACAGAATTTTACTGGAATGTAAACAAGCATTTAAGCTAACAATGTCTGTATAGTGTTTATTGAGGAATACAGTTGCAGGTACAGCTCTTTAAGTATGTGAAATATACTGTGCTATAAATGTTTCATTTCAGTGATGCTGGTAAGCAGAAACTGTGATTGGTTTAAATTCCTTTCATTAACATAGAAAATATGTGTGAGATGACCTTACTTCCCACTCCCCTTTTCAAACAGTGTGTGTTTTCAGTGTTGAGGTGAGACAAGAAGCTCTACCCGATATAGGGGAAAGGGGAGGAATGTCTCTGTATAGCAAAATTTAACTGATAAGGGATAATGAATTACCTTTAACTTGGCTCTGCTGAATAGCAGCTGATCTGGGAAACTGCAGCCTGGTCAGCCTCCTCTCAGTCACTGGGAAGAGTATGGAACAAATCCTCATGAAGGATGTTTCCAGGCACTTGAGGGGCAGGGAGGTAATTTGGAACATTCACTGGGTTTTCCAAGGGGAGATCATGCCTGACCAACCTCATTCCTTCTGTGATGAAATGATTGGATCCCTGGATGAAGAGAGAGCAATTTTCTCAACCTAGCCTTTTGACAGTCTCCCCTGACCAAGCTGATCCAGCCTTGAAATTAGGTCTGCTTCCATTGCAAAGCTCAACTAGATGAGCTCCAGAGATGCCTTCCAACCTGCATTAATCAATGATAACAAAGTATAGTTCTATTGAAAGGTGTTAGGGATGTTGTTGCCTTCTCTTACTTGAAAGTTCCGATGCTTCAGTTTCAGCTTTTGGAGGAAGAAGTCTATAATCGTCCTACATTACATTAGCTGAATTTTTTTTCAAGGTCAGAATTCCGATTTTTAGCATGGATATTTCAGAAAGACCTTACTAAAAAGTTATCCAACTTACTGAGATTTTGCTATGCAAATGTCCTTCTGTTTGCAACCACTGCAGATTTACCAAACAGATCCATGTGTGTGATTGATCTTCTGCAGGCAAGCAGCTGGTCAGAAGCAGTGGAAGATGATGCAACTCGCTGAATCAGCATGTTCTGCCTTCTTTGATCTCGGATGTCCCTGTGTTTGTTCAGGGGACCATGTTTTACCTACTGTCCTCTTCCTGTGTATAAGATGACAACCTTTGGGGAGGGGGTACCGAAACTCAGGTATCTTCAAAGTCCAATGTTATGTCACAGGTTCAGGCTAAGTTCATTTCTAGGAGTAGCCCATATACCCTTCAATTAGCATAAACAGGGACAAGGGCAGTCAAAGGTCAGGAGAAGTTCAAAATAGCATAACCTTTTTTGCCAGTGTTCCCAAATGTTCCTAATGCTGCAAAGTTCTCCAAGCTGTCCTTGCCATCATGTTTACTAGACAATTGTAAAAGTCAAATAACAAGGCCTGGCTTGAGCCAAGGGAAGTCAGAAATCGAGTGGTTGAGAATAGGTAGCATTGTTGCTTGAAACAGGAGAAATAATTGATTTATGTTATGGTGGCCAATTAGGCTGTAAAGTGAAAAACTCTTAAAGAAACCCTGTGGCTTCAAGGGAGCTTTTTGCTCTGATTTCTGCTCAGCAAATAGGGGTACCCCAATAAAGGTCATCAGCTCCATGAGCTAAATTATTAATTCCTTTCATGCCACTCTGGGCTTGTAAACAGTATATAATACAAGAAAACAATTGGCACTGTTCACTTACTGGGCAGAGGAGAGGTCAGAGGGTAAATAGTTGTATTGGCAGCAGCTGTTCTTCATAGCTCAGTAGACTTTTGTTCGTTTCATCTTTTGGAGCAAACTAGTTTCCAAAATCTTGGCTGGTTGTTATCCATATCTCCTCTCTCTTTGCTGAATTGTTTTTAGGAGCTTAATGTGTTGCATATAATTATGAGGATAGAAAGGGCTGGAGAGAAGGGTGAGGAGTTATAGACAAGAGAGCAAACCCAGCATTGCCATGTTTCATAAAGACCTGTTTAAAATCCACTTATTCACGACCAGTTGTATATAAAAGCACACGTTATGCTACTTCATCTTCTGATATTGTAGACTTGCCATGTTCCATGCTCATGCAGTCTGCGTTACGGCATCATTTGATTTACAGCAGCACTTGACAGGACACTGAGGCAATTCTGTAACTTCAAACTTGAACAGCCAGACAGCTGTGACTGCAGCATTAGCCTTGGTGAACACATTAGAAATAGTAATTAAAATATACAATTTCAGGCATGAACTAAAATTATCCTTTCTAAGTATAGCTGGGAAATAGACTTCTGTTACTTACAGCCTTTAGCATGGTGTTACAGGGAACAGTCTAAAACTACAGGACTTAGATAATTTTACAGTGGCTCTCTAAATGCTCACCACTCAAATTTCTCTTCAGAAGGCACATGTGTTACTCAAATGCTTTTTGAATGATACTTGATAAACTATTCCAGATGTTTGCAGGTGTAGCTTACTACCCATCGTGGCTGCTACTCACACAATGGCTTCCTAAGCGGTGCTGCTGCTGGCAGCAGGCTCCATGCCATCTGGCTGGCTTGCTGGGCAGTTGACCTCTTCTTGCCAGAGAGCAGCAGGTAACCTTTAAATGACCATCTGCTAATCTGTTACTTCAACCTTTCTGAAAGCTGAGTTGTGCTTAATACTGATACTTACACAGGCTAAATCCTATCATTCTCAGAAGTATTCTTTATTAAGTAACTACTGCTGCCCTTTTAGCGTTATTTTGGCTGTATGTGAAAGCATATGTAGCTTTAAATAGGAAAAAATATAAAACTCTTTCTAGGTGTCTGAAATTGCTAGATTGCACATGATGTATGCGTTTTACTAATAAAAATGTGTACAGTGTATAACCTGTTAGCTCTTCTGGAGGGCTGGCAATTCCGATGTTAGGGAGACTATAGTATTAAGGTGGAAAATAGGAAGAGACAAAATCAGAGGTTTTTTTATTCCAAGCATACCAGAGACCTGTAGAGTGTGACTTGGAAATGCAGCTTTCTGAACACTGGTACAAGATGTGTGAGGAAGAGCCAAGTGAGATTATAAATTAGTGTGTGAATGTTCTGGGCAGTAAATAGCTTTAATTCAATGGAGATTAGGACAGGAATAACTCAACATTTCTCAATAAATCTGCGCTTGTGTTTGTTGCTGTTCTTAACTGTGGCTGGTATTTAACATGTGAAATTAAAGCTGCTAGCTTTGTGTAGCAACACTGAGTAGGATCCTAAGCAAAGTGCTTACTAGCTGTGTCAGGAAAGCATGGCAGGAGGATTAAGTTAATGTAAGCATGGTTCTGTGCCTGCTCTTCACATTCTGTGAAGCTGGTCTGCTAAAGTGTTTACATTTGTTTGTGGTTTTGTCTAATAGGAGCAGAACTTTGCACTTTTCAGTGTAAACAGTGGTCTTCAGGGAGCTGCCTGCTGCTGGATAAATGGGAATTGTAAGAATGTGGAGCGTGGGATTTGTAAGAATGTGGAGCGTGGGATTTGGACTGACAGCAAACCCTGGCTGTGGGCTGAAGTTGCGCTTCTGGGACTGTATTCTGTGGTTGGGAATGTAAACTTATAGTATGCATTTACTGAGTCTTAAAGCTAACTGAGAATCATACAATATGTAATTATGTGGTACCTACTAGCATCAAAATGATGGAGATGGAGACTGATTTGTTTGACTTGGGTGTTTGTGGTGATGTGCAGTGAACGTACTTATTTGAGAGATCAAGCCCCAAAGAATCCTTGTTTTACTTAATCTTGGGTTAAAACTGCCCCTGTTACTGGAAGATGGTTCTTTCCTAGTTTAGGTCCTGGAAAAGTGGACCCTTTCCCAAATGCAGAGTGTCTCTGGCATTTGGTTCAGATCACATTTTGAATTTGGGGGTTTTCATTGACAAAATACAGGAAAGTAGTTCCGTTTCTTCTTTCAGCTTTTGGAGCATCTTAAAGATGCTTGTTTGTGATACTGCTCCACATCAAATGCCAGCATTTTGCATGCCTTTGGAAGGGGATTTTTCTTCCTATCAGGAATCTTTTGAAGATGTGAGATCATCATGTCTTTTCATTCCACAGTAATGCTCTGCTTACAGAGTGATACTGTGTATGCAGTTTAAAGTTGATCTAAATCAGAATTTTTGTGCTGAAAATGGTTCTGAATTGCTATTGGCAGTCTAAGTTGTAATGGTTTGAGAATATCACTGCTTGGAGAAGGAGATGTGCAGATAACTTGTATGAGAGAGAAATATCTTAAAGGGAAGGACAATGCTGTTAAAAATTAACTGCTTCTCAAAGCAGCTTCCTCAGGTGATCAAAGACATGCATAATGAATTTACATGTAAATGGAAGTTTTCAGAATGAAAGACTCCTTGGTGATATGCACATCACAACTTTCTCATTTTCACTTTCCCATTAGCTACAGATGTGGAGCAGATGAGTTCCTCCTCTCCTGTCCTTCCTATGAACTCCATGGGCAGTAAGTACCCTTTTCTTGCCACCTGTGATGAGGTGGAATTTTTAATTGATATAAAGAGAGATGTGAATTCGTACCTCATGGTGAGACTTTGACAAGTTTTAGAGCTAATGCTTATTCTTGGAGGTGGGAGTCCCATATTTGACAGTTGATCACATCTTTCTCACAGAAGTAGTGAAGGTCTATACATTACTGTTTACACCAGCAGATGTAGGTTGCAGATAATCTTTACCACCAGAGATGCATTGGTGAAAGCTGTAACATAGATGCCTGCATGGTTGTGATAGGAACACCTGAGGTGCTGATAAATTACATTGACATTAAGGTATCTATATAAAGTGTTTCAATATTATGCTTGGAAATCTGTAGCCTGGATTTTCTCATGGAACTGAAAGCAGTTGATGAAATCCTCTTAAATTTCACTGTCTTTCTGGGCCTGTAACTTCTTGAGGCTTTGGAAATCTGAGCTGTTGGACACCTAAAATAATGAATTCAGCATTCTCAATACTCCATCTAGTGGTATTTGCAGGGTCGAGGGACCAAACGTATTTTGTCGATTACAACCCACTAGATGGCAACAAGTCCTTGCTGGACTTGTGGAAGTTACAGGCATACATAACAAAACAACTGTTTGTAACAGAGGGATGAGCTCTGTGCAAATTCCTTATTTAAAGCAAATTTTCATGCCATTTTTTTGGAAATCTTCTGGATGTTACAAATGTGGCAGACGATTAACTGACAGCTCATTTTAAAAACCGTGTTCAGATGGTCAAAACTGCTAAAAGCCTGAGAGAGCCAGGACACTGTCCCTTCCTTGTGTCATCATGCTGGTAGACTCACACTTAAAGCTGTGGTGAACTGTGGTTCCTCTACAGTGGGAATATACGGTTGTTTCCTTTATGATGAGAATAGTCATGTGGAATGAATGTATAGCAGGCTCTGAGTTGTAAACACAGAGCAGTTATGCACTTGTTGATCAATAAAGCCCACTTTTGTAGGTATCTGGCTAGGTTTTCATGTGGGTGATGACTTGTCTATGGAAGCAGATAATTTCACATGCATATGTAGAGTAATTAAGTTGCCATTTAGACACATGTATAGTTTATGAAGGTATATTGGGTAATACTCAAATCATGGTAACCTAACACAGCTCAGATTTACTGCATTCAGGCCTCTCGTGCATTAAAAGGTACTAAAACAGAACTAGATTTTCTACAGCATTCTCACATTGGGATGTATTTGCCAAATGCTAAAAGCAAGGCTAACATGAACTGAATGACCCTCTTTTTCCCTCGGTAACTATGTTATTGCTAGTTGGAATTTGTCTAGCTCCAGCTTTCATGTCTGTTATCTTTTGCTAAACTGAAAAAAATGCTTGTCAAACTTCTGAAGATATTTTATATAAACTTTTGATAAACTAAATAAACTGAGCTCCTTGAGTTCTTTTGACGTCTTCCTGTCTTTTGATCCACCTTCAGTGCTGGTGGGTAGAGAGAGCTGCAGCAGCCATGGTGTGGGTGTGCTGGTGGCTGCGGGGGTCCTGCCACATGGTCTGAGTGCTGGATTGGACAAGTGAGCAGCCTTGGAGTGCTGCAGTGAGTGTGGCCATCACTGGGTGTTGATAGATGAGCCCTGGCAATTCCTGCTGGGGCAGTTCCGATCCTGTCCAGCTTCTGTAGCAGCAGCACTGGACGTGCTGGTGCTCAGTGACATCCTGGTGTGTTCAGTTTGGCCAAGGCCCGGGGCAGGTGGTTCTGCAGGGTGGTGATCTCTGGTAGGGAGCCAACAGTTGGTGCCAGAAACATCTAAAACTTCCCAAGCATGGATTTTGAAAAACTCTGAACATGCCTCCTGAGCTATCCTCCCCTGGAAGTATGCCCCTTGCTGTCTAATTACCAAACATGATTAAAGCAAAGAACTTGAGGATTTTCACAGCAGTAGAAAACTGAAATCTTAGGATTATTTATGCATCCAGAGCATCTGAGGTCTGCAGAGCACCTGCTTAAGCCTTTTGCTTGTCATGCATGAATAAACAGGGGGATAGTACCTTTACTGTAGTTTTTCCTGTTTGTCTGAAATGCCTTATTCAGAGTAATTGCAGTGAATTATTTTCACATCTCACTGTAGTGAAGATGAACACCTCTTGTATTTTCTTCTGTTTTCATACGTGTATATGGGGGAAACCAGTTGGCTGAAATGTGTGTTTAAAATAGTAACACAAGTGCTTTCTTGTGCCTCATGTGAGAGATGACACTGGTAAAAAACCAATCCAAGTTGTGCACTCTCACTTGTGAATGGGCCTGTCCGTGGCAGCCAGCCCTGGCACTGTCGCTTCATGTCCTCCTGCACAAAGCTTTTCCATCCAGAATCTTTTCCACTGCAACTGCAGCTTGCCCTGCTCACCACAGCAAAGAATGCCTCTGCAACAGCATCTTGTATCATTGCAGATATTCTGCTTTGCCCCCTCCTGTTCTTACCACCATCAATCTGAAGCTCAAAAACTTCAGTTGTCATATCTTGCTGATCACTTCACAGGGCTCAGTGCTGCTCCAGAGCTTGTCTTACTGAGGAGGAAGTTTAATTTCCTATAACCAGGTAAAGCTAAAGGCTTGCACTTTACTGAAAGTAGAGATTTACCAAAAAACTATGTAGTTAAATGTGACTTTATTATTTGATCAACTGCTCTGTCCCCCCTTTGCCCCTCTGAAAATCCCTGTGCAATTCTTAAGAATTCCATCATGCTTTTAATGCTCAGTTTAACCTGGGCTGAAGATCACTGCAAGTTATCTAAACTTTTAGGTGGGGCAGGGCTGGGCTTCTAGGGAGAAGGATGCAACAGCAGAGGAGAGACTAAGGAGCACATCACAATGTAGAGTCCAGTGTGGTGTAAAATCCTTCAGGAGTACATCATGCGAGTAAGGTGGCTTGGGAGCAGAGACTTGTGGAATCTGAGGGGAAAGGGGCAGAAAAAAGAGGCAATTGTTTTCATCCATCACCCTCTGAAATGTGACTCCTTCCTTCCCAGGCCAGAAAGGTTCTTGTTTGGTGGTAATGGGATGGTTTTGCTGTGTCATGCTGAGTGCTGTGAAGGCTTATAATGATGCTGTCCATGGCTCTATTGCTATCACTTACATGCTGTAAAACGAAGAATTAAGTGAGTGGGTGGATGAAACATGAACACTGAAATGTGGCAAGGGCTACAACCTGATGAACATCTGCAATACTGAAGTGCATTCTGTCTGTCTTTCTGACATTTTCTGATACAGATGTGCTGCCATAGTAGGAGTTCACTGTCATCTCTCAGCTTCTAAAGATAGTTAAAAATACTGGGATGGATGGAGATGACTTGGCTGGAAGTGCTTGTGGAGTATAACCTCTGACAGGAGTGGAGAAACTATTCTGGTGTGTTGCCTTTGCAGGTCCATTTTGCTGTGTGGCTGGGGGTGGGTTTTCAGGGTTAGGAGGACAAAAGGTGTCAAAAAAGTCATTGGGAGCCAACACCACATCTTTGCAGCACAAATTATATAAACGCTCCAAGGATATAAACCTTCATTTGTGCTGTAAAGCTGTGGTGGAAGTTGGATACATAATGTTCAATTTTTTAGTATGAATGAGAAATACTTTACTTGTGCAAACTTAATAACTTCAAATTCTCTTAAAATCCCCAAACAAGAAACCCAAACCACAACAGGAATACACCCAGTGCGAGATACTGTTTTTAATATGCTTCAGTAAGCAGTGCAGAAGACTTGTACAGAAATACAGGAGATCTTTCTTGCACTGCTGCTGGAGCTCGTAGAATACTGAAATGAAGAGGAGCTTGTTATCACAAAACAAGGTGCCTGGAAAGAAGCAGCTGGATGATGTGTCCTGAATGTCTTTGGTGCTAGAGCCCTAGACCTGCTTCATGCAGTTACTGGCAGGCAGAGTTGGAACATAGCAGTACTTCAGCAAGATTCACTTCTCTTGCAGGAAAGACACACTGAGATGTATGAGTGTGCAGTCTCTTCGGTAGCTGGTCCGCAGTTTGCATTCATTGATCAGTGAGTTGATAGGAATTAAAACCCACCGACAGCAATGAATGTTGATTGCAGCCATTAGATGCTGGAGTTGTGCAGCTCTGTTACTGTGTTTTCCCATGGAATAGTCCATATTGCAGCCTTCTTGATCTCAGAACATACAACTATTACAGGGCTTAAAATCTTGGTGACTTCTGGCAAGTACACTTTCACAAGGAGAGCAATAGAAAAACATTCAGAAACTACATTTAAAATATGATATATATCCATTTTTTTGTAAAGGTGATTTATTTTGCTTGGTTTATTCCACTTATACTACAGATTCTTCCAGTCAGGAATATGTGTTTTGTAGTTTATATTGTTCTTACTCTGTGTACCCCAAGGGCTTGAAAATGGGTGATGCTTCCCTATACCCTCTTTAAAAATCTCAAGAAGCACGTTGTTCTCTAACTCAGGATTTGGCCTCTTGCCAGAAGTATTCAACTTACACCAGTATGAGAGACATCCTGCTTGAAAGCATTTATCATGCCCTCATTGAGTCTAGTTCTTGGCTATCAAAAGAACATCACCATCGTGTTCACTGAGGTATCCACTGACAAAGTGGCTTACTGCTTCGAGAACTGTTTCAAACAGCTGAATTGTGTCGTTCAGGATTTTTACACCTTCTTTATGGTAGGGAGGCCCTGATGGTGTATGTAACTATCACCTGAACCACCTTCTACTGGCATATGTTTTGAGAAAAGCCTGTTTTGGTATTTTAATGCTGCTAGGTCACAATATGAGCATATAAAGGTGTACAGCTGGCTTGAAGGAACAGTCTTAACTTTCAAAAGCCTGTCCTTTGTCTTGGTCCTGACACAGGTACCTATTTTATTATGTGCTGCCCACCTGTAACTATATACATAAGTAATATTATGCAAGATCTCTTTTACAGCAGCCCAAGAAAACATTTCCTAGCACATGCATTGAGTCTTTTCATTCATTTATGGGTTCTGCAGTTCCTGTGCCTGCACCCTTGTGAAGGCATGAGCTACTAGAGCCTGCTGCATGCAGTCCCATGTCCCTCCACCCAGATGGGGTGGAAAGGGTACATGCAGATACTGCTGAGGTGCCTGTGCATTGGGCTTTCTGCTCCTTTGAAAGGAAGGACGTTTTCCTGCTTGCCTGGTTGTAGAGACAGCCTGAGTCATGGGAGCAGCTGGACCTTGCTGGGAGGGATCCGGTCCTCGGCCAGCGTTCCCGGTGAGCAGCTGCTGAAATCGAGCACAGGTTCCTGTGAGCAAATGAACTGACATTCCAAAGCTTTTTCCAGCAAAGCTCAAGTTGCCAGCCCAAATGGGAACGAGGTTTCCCTCCTGATCTGGCCTGTATTCTGCTATTTTGAACATACACCATGCTCAGACTTGTTTCCAAGTATACCATATGGTGTGGATACATTACTGCTTTTGTGCTGCCCATACAAAACCTTCCATTACTCTTAGATACTCTGTTTTACAGAAATTCTGCTCTAGTATAGCTTTTTTTTTTTTTTTAAGAAAACAAATATTTCTTATGCACCAATTCATTTGTGAAGAAAGTAGCACTGGAAAAACTCAACCTCTGTAGTTCTTAATATAACCTGTAAATCATGACCTGTTAATGGCAACCATATGTGAAAAACTATGAAGGCTCAAGCTTTCCATTTAGCAGAGGGGTTGTGATAAACCTCAAGGTACAGTCAACGGTCGATGGTTTTTTCTAGTTCTCAAACTCACCGACAGCGTTGAATGTTCACTGAAGCTATCCAAAGATGGCTGTATACATACGCTGTACATATTTTCCATGCATATGTTTTCCATAGACTAGGAGTGGAAACACTGCTGAGGACTGCACATTCTTTATTGTAAAGTCTTAAACTGTAAGTATTTTAATTACAAAATGGAACCATGAGGGCTAATGAATTGCAGAAGTGTAACAGTTATGGATGCTAAGTTGGCTCAGTGTTTCTTCAAACAGCTTTGAATATCTGAATTGCAGTTGTGGAAAAGCCTTCCTGTGGATGTGTTCTAAACAGCTACACTAAAGGTGTTTGGAGTGTTTCAGATTTCTTTATAAAGTTCAATTGAAAAAAAGAGGGGGGACACTCATAACTGTAAACCAACAGAAGTGATAGCAGAGGGATCAACTTCCTACTGGAGTGCATAATGTCTGTATTCCTACAGCGCCTATCCCCTCTCTTCTTGATGAAAGCACAGATTGGCATCACTGAGCCACCAATGAGTCTGTATGCCATGTGCAAGTTCACAGAGGCATTTTCTGTTCAGCATCAGTCCTCCATTCCCTGCAGTGGAGACCAAGCAGCCTGGTGTTCCGGGGTGCACAAAGAGAACCATTGCCTGAGGAGTCCTTCTGATCCTCTGATCACGTTCAGTGCGATCTAGAACATTACTGGAGCAGCTTAAGTGCAAGTTGTAAACTGAATGCATAAATGTCTGCTGAGAATTGTATTAGCTTTCCCCTGAAAAGTGGAAAAAGGGGGTTATTCTCTTTAAACCTCTAACTTGCATCTGTCCAATCATCTTCTCTCTTTCCACCTGGCTTGCAAGTAATTCCTCTCTCTCAAACCATGCAGCTCATTTGTTAAAAATGAAATCTGCTGCCATATCTGAAATAACTTTGCTGCGAGTGAAGTGGAGCCTGCAGAGTTATGGGGCAATTTATCACTTAAAACTCTGGAGACTCGCTTTTAGTTCAGAGTATTTTCTCTTGCCATAGGGACTGTTAAGTGTCCATCTGAATATCCTGAGCTGTTACACGTAACTTAACATGTGTATTGTCTAATAAAGTACTTGAAACAACTTACTATACTAAGCTGTTTGAGAGATGAGCTTGCTCTGAGAATACAGTTTGTAGTCTGTGCCTAAATGGACTGATTAGATACCATTAAATACCAACTCCTACTGAAAATCAAAAGAATTCTCTGAAAATTAGTCTCACCTTTTTCTTGCCGTCTTTTTGGAGTATGAGCTGGTGGAGAGAACAAAGAAAACTTAAATTAATAACAAGTGATGCTCAGCCTCGAGTGTTAAGCTTCAGTGTGAAGGGTGACTACATATGGGAGGTGTAACATAAATCAAGAAAACCAAATTCAAATCAAGCATGAAATTCGTGTTTCAACAAACCAAAACACTGTGTTTATATTTAAACTGCGTTGTGAGAGTGGCTTTTTCCTCAACTCACTATTTCTTCTTCCTTTTGTACCTCTGCTGACCTTCGACTTAGTAACTTTCATTTTCTCATCTCACAATTGGAGAGCTTGAATTTCTTAATGGGAAAACCAAACCGTACATGTTATTTCTATATCCTGGCTGCTCGTTGCCTCTTGCAAAGTTCAAAGCACTCCAGCAGCTAGATTTTTGGTCTTACTCCTAAATGATGAAATAACTCTGTGGATACTGTAACTGGGCAGTTTGTGCAAGGCTGGGAAAGACAAAAATGAAATCCTTACAACTGGTCTGTTGTTGGAAGTTTTACCCCCAGAGCTGCACATAAAATCAGTGTTCTCTTTTCACTCTCCAAATCCTTTCTGTCTTGTGTGTGTGCATATACATACACACATACATATACAACTATATAGTGTAAGGAAACTTAAGAGTTACCCTGTTGCAGCAAGAGCCATTTGAAAACTATAGTAGTGGGTGCTACCAGCATGGAGATATGATTTCTCTTCCACATAGTCCTAGCACTTTCTCTTCTTGTTGCTCAAGTGGTTGCCTGTGTCTTACCGCAAAACAGGGCATGTCAATTTTCATTTATTTTCTACCCTGTTTTCCTTCCCTACTGAAGTATCTTTATGCTTAATGGAAGACTCGACAGTGGAGAGCAAAGCATCTGTGACAGTTTTAAGCAGGGTGAGTGCAGGGCAGTTGGAAAAGTCTGTGCTCAATGACTGCTGGCCAAGCTGCTGTATAGGAACTTCTGTTCATTCTTTTGCCTTAGCATGGTTGATGTTGCTGTTATTCTGTGGCAGGCTTAGCTTGGTCTGACACATCCCAGTGTCTTCACGGAGTCTTCAACATGCCTTCCTGTCAGACATCGTTTGCCAAGGAAGCACTGAAACCAGCCCATAGTTGACAGTTGCCACCTCAATTGTTATTGCTAATTCTCTGCGGAAAAAGCATCAAGTGGACCTGACACCCCCCTTAGATGCTGAAGGCCATCAACCATGGGACATGGGTGTCTGAGAACCTGGCTCCATTAGCTCTGCGTGTGGAATGCCTTAGAAATGGGGATACTGTGAGGTCATCAGTGTAATGATGGAAACTGGGCAGGGAAGAGATTGCTGAAGTAGAATTTTACAATGGAAAAGTGCTTTCTTTGTGGAATGTAAATGACCTCAGTGGTGTAAGCATGCAAATACACCTTGAGACAACAGGGAGACAAGTGCATGTTATCACTGGCAGTAATTTTAGTTCTTGCTGCTGTTTCACTGAAGTTTGGGTGAGTGTTTAAGTAGCAATGCCATGGTGAAGCACTTTCAGATTCATCCATCTTCTACAACTAGCACTGGAGATTTTTAACTGTCCAAGAGCTTGGACTTGACAATTCTTGGGATTACATGAAATCAAGGGACAAAGCTACTACTCTGAACCATTTGTCCTTTTAGAATGTAGTGCTGCAGTCGTGATGCTGCTGAGAATAAATGCAGACCGCTTCTGGGACCTGAGAGAAATGATGTTAATACCAGTTTCCAGTGATTTATGGAGGACTTCATCAAGTTCTTTTGATCTCATTTTGAGTTGACAAGCCTGCTTGTGGGTGCAGCATACCCTGGACTTTTGCAAGGTGTTCGACTTAATACCATATGACAACTTCAACTGGGTTGATACAAATTTGCTGTGGCAAATGTTAAAAAGATTTAGAAATGACAAATGGGTAGGTCTCAATGCAGTTCTGAGTGGGAACCTGATCAAGCTGGCACACTCTTAAGAGTGACTATTTGCTGTGTCCTAAAACACTGCTGTTACTGGCCTGGGAGAAGTGCTGTATCAGATGTTAGGTCTTGGGGTTCTTTACACAGAAAAGTGACACAAATGTGGATCTCTAGATAAATCAAGCATAAGCGAATGCTCTGACAAAGTGAAATGCAAAGTTACATGTCTGGGAATAAGGCATATAGCCCATGTGTGAACATAAAGGACTCCACTGCAAGAAGCGGCACTTGCTGTGGTAGATAATTAACTGCATGTGTGTGCACAATCTGACTTTTACTACTGTGCAAACAATGAATTATTGAATAGGGATAGAGGCTGTTGCATCTGCGTTTAGTTCTGTAACTGCTGAAATGATCCTTTGTCCAGTTCTGGTACAGGCTGCCCTAAAGATATCACTGTGCTGAGCAGCTTTCTGAAAAGATGAGTGGAGAGCAATTAAAGAATCAGGCTGTCACCAGTGAAATACAATTCTCTGAAGCAAACCAGTGAAAGTTAGAGAGTTTCATCCTGTCTGTTCATAGCTTCATCTGCACAAACGAGCCAGCTAAAGCACAGCAACGCTGCCTTGGGCTTGGCAATGGCTCTGGTTTGTATGGGATGCAGAACATCAAAGATGGGCTTTAGCAGGGAAAAATGGTTTGCCTTGCTCTTCAGAAACATGATGTGTGAACTTCTGTTTCAAGAGCATATGGAGGAGTCGGAAGCTTTTTGTACTACAGGGAGGTGATGTGTAACAAATTATACATTCCTCATTCTTGGAAAATACTGGACTAAGTCTCAGGATGTGATTTTTAGCAGAGAAGTAAAATCACTTTGGTTTTAATTCTTTTGCAAAACATGGTAATATTTTCAAATAAGGCATTTATGAATGATCTACTCTGGATGTTCTTGACATCCCAGGTTGAGTAATCAGATGCCCTATGCGGGTTTTTTTAAGCGCTTTACTGAACTCTTTCCAAGCCACTGAAATAGTGAAATAGCTGTATTTTTTGATCAAAACTTGTTTTACCTTTCTAGAATGCGCACACAAGCTCTCAGAATCAACCCCTCCATCCCTTGTTACCTGCTAAAGCAAGTATTTGTCAAATGTGCTTGTAGTCAGAAGGGAGGCTGGGGCTGGAAGACATTACCATGGTCAGAAGCTTCCTTGCTGACCTACTTACACAGGACTGATCACACTGGATTAGGCTCTAGCTCGCTATCCTGTCTCCAAAGTTGGTTTTGTGTAAAGTGAAGGGCTCAGACATGCCATGTCTGCCTCCTCACCAAACTTCCCAAAGGACTCGGTACAATTTCACCCTGGCAAACTGGGAAGGAGTTAAGGAGCTGCTTCAGGATCATGACTGCTTTCCTACACTCCAAGGGATGAGCAGACCCAGCAGGGATGTGCTTTGGAGCTGCCTTTATGGGCTGTTTGTACCTGCAGCATACATGGGACAAAAATGACTTCAGCTCAGGATGTCGTAGTAATAGTGTATCTTCATCTCATTGCATGTAACTTTACAAATTATCTTTGCTGGGGAAAAAAACCCTACCTTGATATTTGGGACCACTATTGAACTGCAGCTGTTGGCTGCAATCAATACAGCAGTTCTGACTCTAAAATAAAACCAAACCAGTGGCTAATGGGTGTTTAGACAAGGACACAAGGGGGAGAAACTAGCGTATTTCCTACTAATCATCTCCTGCCTTCCAGATACTTTTCAACACAGAGACTTCTGGAGACGGGCTCCTGTGCACTCAGTAACCATGAAAGCATATTTCTTTCATGGATTTGCACAGCTTCCCTGTGAACTTTTATCCCCCATATTTTAAGTTAATAATATTTGTTGTCATGAAGATTGTTGTCTATATTAGATTCATCATTTTTAATAGGGAGGAACCTCTGGAGTCCTCTTGATGAATTCCTGCAGTGGTACAGTGCTCTGGCGCACCTAATGCTGGGTAAGCAGCTTCTGTAGATATAAATAACATTGTCTCTTATGGCATATTAAACATGCTAACAGTTCATCATCACTGAAGTGCTGCTTTGCTCTAGACCTAGGATGCTTTGCCTTTATTATGGTGGTGAATTTAGGATAAGGACTTCTTCAGAAGCTCTGCCTATGCTGACTGCTCTTCTTGGCTGGCAACTCAGTCTCTGTAAAGATCAAAAAGACTTCCCATGAGCTGTGATTTTAGGCATAGTTCCTGTGGCTGCGCTTTGGGAGGGAGAGAGATGATCCAAACTGCAGATGATTCTGTTACTCAGATTGTTTTCTGCCTTTTAGCATTTTAGAAATTGCTGGCACAGTCATCAGTATGAGATGATAGTCTTTGTAAAAATTAGTTCTTCTGCTGGAGAGAATTGCCTTTTTGCTCCGAAATGGGAACTAGTTGGACTTGGCTGGCCTTTTTCAGGGCAGAAAATGCCTTCTGTTCTCATATGAGTCTCAATAGTCAAACTGAGATTCCCCTGTTGTTCTTTCTGCAATGATGACAATGTTAAAGAGAATCCTGTCTTTTGGAATTAAGGTTTCCTTTTTTGATGAGCCAGTGCATGCTGCACAGCCTACATTGTGTGGGCTCCTCCTGGCTGCAATGCCTGCCCTGGTGCGGGTGTTTTAGGAAGAATCATTTTACATCTTCCATTGTGAGATACCTGCACGTGCAATTGATAAATATGGGAAAAGTATCTTGCAAAGTGATCAAGAGAGAAAGTTGTGCCTATTTTGTTTGTATGGCTTGATCTTTATGAAGACTGTATTAAAACAGAGGGCATGTTCATTCCTAAGCAGGACACTACACCTTCAGACCAGTGACGTGACTCTCATTTTAACTGCTGCAGTGTACCCCTGTTCATACACTTGATCATACATAATAATATATGCTATATATGCTAGTTTGGACTTACATTTGACAGTTTGGAATATTAGCAATTCTAGCTGGATAAAGCTTAGGCTATCTGCCTGGGAAGCAGTATGGATGGAGAGGAATCAAATGAAGGATTTGCTTTTCATAATCATGTCTCCTCCTGGTTCGTGGATAGCTGTCCCTTTGAAGATAATTAGTTTCTGCTTTTCAGCTTTATAACCCAGCAATTCTCATCTGATAGACTTCAAGATATTGGGAGTTCTCAAAAGAAACACCCCTGAAATCTCACCCTCCGGTCTGGTTTCGGCAGCATGGCACCTGCGGGTCAATTTTATGCTGTCATCTTGTAAGACTCCATTTCATGATACGCTCAGTGCAACAAAGATTTTACTTGCAATAACTGTAAATAACTGAAGAAAAGAAAATGACAATTGCATTGTAATGAGCAAGAAAAAGACAGGTGAAGGATCCATCCTCTCATCTTCCCCATGCTCCTCCCAGTCTTTGTGAGATTTCTTATCACTTGCCAAGGTCTGGCTTAGATGGAAACATAGTATTCTTTCAGTGAGAAGGAAAACTTCCTTTTGAGCTGAAAGGGTGCTACACACAGAACAATTTCCACTTTCCACTACATTTATCTGCTGTTTCCTCACAAATTCATTTACCTTTGCTTACAAATGATCTGAACTACAGCGTGCACACACAGCATTGACTTGACAGAACTTCAGCTGTATTTCTATCATGTTTTTCTTTCCCCTGCTTGTATATGCTGCTCAGCCAAAGAGGCAGCAGCATCTTTGCAACTGTTCTTCAGGTGTTAAAATTTAAAATAATAGTAGTTTGAAGACTCTTGTAGAACAACCAAGTATGATTTCTGGGAGTGGGGGGAGGGAAGTCTTGCTTTCATATCTGGTTACCAGGCAAATAACTCTGTTGGAAGAAAGGCTTCCTCCTCCCCTCATATATTTAATTTATTTGCTTTTGTGTGCTTTTAAATATTGGATGGATGTGGATACGACCCCCAGGTGAGCAGGATTCAGCCATTCTTTTCTGAATTATACATTTAGCCTATTTAAATGCAGCCATCATGTGAAACAGAAAGGGGAAAATGTACTTGTGTTCATTTAGAAGAATGATCTTTGGATAACGTCACCCAAATGTTGCTGGGTTTTTATCTTGTCTATAAAATAAATTGGTCCCAGTGTGCTGTGAGATGCACATAAAAGTTTGAATATGAAAGTAGTATAAAATGCAGGCGACTTGGTAGAACTGGCTTCAGAACTTTGAAGAAATTGAAACAGATATTACTAAGTATAATTTATGGGGTAGTAAGTACTGGAAATTTTAATCTGCGAATCTCAATCTACTGGCATGTTTCTGTCTTTGTTTTGGTGCCCTTTCTACTGCTGTACGGTTGTATGATTCTATTGCTGTATGAGTGTACCTACCTTTTCTGTGATGAGAGCACAACTGTTCTACATGTGTTGTGTACCACAGCACAAGCCATAGAGACTGATGTTGATGATGGTAATTGCAGCATTTGGGTGGTGGACTGCTTTGAGTCGTGGATTTTGCCATTGCTTCATTATTTTTATAGGTAGTTTTACATTGAACCCACTGGTATTCAGAAAATAGTTTCTAATATTTTGAGATACATTCTCCCTCTCCCAACTACACCAACAAACTGATGTGTTTGTCCATGATCTATGTTTCAGTAATTGCTTTCTAACTGGAACGATTAAGAGCTGTGAGAGGAAATTTGTCATAAAACCTTCCAAATGGAAATCTGCTTTTATGTGGTTTCAGAGTGACAACCGGGAAAGTATAGGTGGACGTACTGCAATAGTGTCAAAATTCAAACAGCAACATCGTTACACTCAGTAAGTAAACACAAGGGGTTTAGGAAGGAGGTCTGGTTCTGCCATGGGGCTGAGAAACCCAAACCAACTATCTTCTGAGGCCAGCACAAAGCTCACATCAATGATACAAACCAGAGAGCCTCACTCAAGTATTTAAGTATGTTCTTCATTTCCAGACTAGGCTGCAGAAGTATTGCATCTATCCATTGGTTACTGAAGGAAAAAGATGAATTAAATAGGGCAAACAAAGCTGAACCTAAGCTATTATGTATTTCAGATTGCTGAGTATTTGGCATGTGGACCAAATGCTTTAGATTATAAGGCATAAGCCTTTTGGAACCTTAAGTTATTTTAAAATTAAATGGATGGCAGGCACAGGTCTGCTGTATGGATTTGATTTTCTTTGTGTCTTAGCAAGAAGTAGTAAGCAATGTCTGTAAGTATCTAATAAAGCTATTTTCTGCTATTATAGAGAGGTTTGCTGTGAGAAACAGAACTGAATACCATGTTTTCAATAAAACAAATTGAACAGATTCTCAGAAATCTAGGTCACAGTAACAGATGACCTATACATGGTCCTAGTTTTTGATGCAACTGTCTAATCTGCTCTGAGAGTACTAGCCAGACATCATTCCTAATTGACCTTGATATTCAGTGAACAGAAAGAAAGCTAAAGCCACATGATATTTAAATCTTTAGCAGAAAAAATATATGGCAAACTTGAATGCATTCTGTTTTATAACCAGAATCTGTATTTGCCATGTGACCCCTGTCTGCAGATGTGTTGATCATCTTAAAGGTCTGAATTTCAGACCCCACCTAAATCTGAACCTGAAGAGCCATTCGTAGCACTGAGATCCAGAACAGAGTTTTCCTGTCCCTTGTATAACCACATTTTGTAATGCAGCTGCCCTGTCAGGCTTCCCAGGCTTTCTCATGAGGTGTAATGCTCTCTGACTTGGCGAGCTTTTGCCTTCCCTTGGACTAATCACTTCAGCTCCAAGCACAAGACCTATGGCACCCAAGTCTGAGGCACTGTGATTATGCAGATGGGAAATGCTGACACACCAGGGTGCTGTGTCACATGCAGCTGTAAATAAGTAAATACAAGAGACTGGAAATTACAGTGCGCATGGTTAAACCCTGACCACCTCTGTCTGTAGACAGACTGAGCCTTTTTGTTCATGACATCAGCTTTGAGAGGTAGCATTGTTTACAGAAGGCACTATGGACTTTCTACAGGAGAAAAGATGATGCGTACTTTTGTGCTGAAGTAAATGTATTGTCTGCCACTGAGCCTGAAAGAAGCTAAGTGGTAAAGCCTTGAATGCTCCTATGACAAGGTACTTGTGAAGAAAACTAAAAACTAATTTATTAAATTAAGAATTGTTAAATGTAGCACAGGAATATTTTGGATTGATAACCTACGCTTGGCTGGACCGCACTAACACTTATTTATTTGGTGAGAAATGACAACATCACTGCTGAGGTCCATCATGCCTCACCCTGGAGCTGCCAGCAGAAAACACACTTTGATGTCTGTTGTGAGTTGTGCCATGTAAGAGCCCCTTGTAAGCTGCTGGCAGCATCCTGTGAGACATGTTAATGCACTGAATGCACTCCATCATATTTTAGCATCTCATCTCGGTCTGGGCTTTACCAAGTTGTGTAGGATTGTACGGCAGTGAGAACTGAAGTGACCTGCTACCAAGCAGGCAGAACTCTGTTTACTTCTCAAGCTTACCGCGGTATTCATTCATACATGTGTGTTTAGGTGGTGGGATTAACGCAGAAGGGTTTGGACACTGAGATGCAGCACTTCAGCGCGCTCAGAATTTGCAGTTCTGTGCGATGGTCATTCATAGGGATTGTGTTAATTTCTTTGTATTATGGCTCTGGACAGCTGCTGACAGTTCAAGTTATTTTCAGGCAGCGCAGGGAAAGTCAGAATGACTGAAGTCTATTTAAAAAGGTGATGTCATCAGCCTGTGTGTCTGTGTTGCTTCTTATGAGAGAAAAAAAACCCTGCTTCCATGTTCTCCTTCACATAAAAATACCCTATTATTGTCTTCTGAGTGCTTAACATTTCCAGCTTCTGAGTGATATTAATCAATACTGTGGTTTTGAGATGATTACAGCATCTGCTGGCTGTTAGTAAGATAAAATGAAATTCTTAGGATTCCACATTTTTTTGTTAAGTTGCCAAATGTATTGCTGGGTTTCAGCATACCTGATGCATTTTTATTGGCAACTAACCCTGTAATGCAATACTATATATTATGCTCTGATTATATACGCGTTGGTCTTTTGCATGAGCTGCAACTTCCAAGTCTGTTAGTGGCCAGTGGGTTTCTTCTTTATTGTGAGTCTTTATAAACTCTCTACTGGAATAGCCATGACCAGAATTAGGGAAAAAACTGGCTTTTGAATTATCTGTTATTTCTATATGCAGTTTAAAAACCCCCTGACCACATGAGAACAGCCATCAGCAGCCTCTTATGTGCACGACAGGATTATTCCCATGTCCAAGCCGACTATGCAGATGTTGATGGGGGTGGGTTATGCCCAGACATTCCTTTTATGGCTATTTTGATTAGGCAGAAGCTCTTTTTGCCAGCCTGTAATGGTGTGCTTTCCATTCTAAGTGACATGCCTAACAGGTATTCAAACTCTAAGATCCAATTGCAGGGGCAGAATTTAACTACCCATCATATGTATTCAGGCAGCACTTTCAAGGGGTAGGCTTTAAAATCAGCTTTTGGATGAATACTAAGTATTAGTGGTCTTGCAGGTAACAGCAAAGATTGCTGTATAGTATTTAATCTGTAAGTGCTTTGTACATAGAACCATCAATATCCTTAATATTTAACAAAAATAATCCATAATATTCGTGTTCAAAGGGTTATTTTGGGTCTTTTGGGGTATGCAAGTACCAGCAAGGTAAAAAAAAAAAAAAGTAAAATTAAAATAGCTTGATTGTGATCTACCCTTGATTCTTATCACCCAAGTGTTACTGAGACGTAATACACCCAAAGCATTGTACCGCATCAGGAAGAGAATTCAAGGAAATTATATAATTATTCAGACAAGACTGACTCCTGGGAAAAGTATTTACATTCACATTTGTATTTCTAATGCTCTGAAACAGCAACTGAAAACAATATGAGTAGGTCCCTCACATTATTTATATATATTTATATATATATACATACACATATATATATATGCTTGTTTGTTCATGTTACAAGTAGCATTATAGAGAGCATTTCACTTTTGTTTCAAAAATGGGGTTTGTTTTAGCAACACAGGGCAACCCACCCCCCCCAGACGGCTCACTAGAGCAATGGAAGCAAGTCCATCGTCTGCCACACAGGCACGAGACTTCCCGGATGCCTCCAGACATGGATCTGTCTTCCTTGCTTTTAAATTGTTCCCTTTTTGCTAATGTCAAAAGGACTGCATTGATAAAACATGCTTCGGAGCAGCCACCATCCCGATCTTTGTTTGCTGTATTTTAGGGTACTTTGTACCTCTGCAGTTCATAATAAACACCCACCCTTCACAAGTGCAGTATACTACACTCTTACTTTCATTGTTTTTCCTAGGTGAAGAGGTGAGCTAAGTCATTCCTGCTGTGTGCGTAGGGATACTCGCACACAGACATACTCCCAACTGCTCTCTAATGCTCTATGCCTTTGGGAATTTCTAAGAGCCCCAGTATTGAATTGGGCTGAGTATTTTACCCGATTCTAACATGGTAGGTCAGATAATGGGAAATATGGAAAATAACAAGAACAGCCCCAACCTTCTTGCTGCTCGCGTGAAGACTGAAGGGACTTCCATCCCTGAGCCGAGGCATCACACACAGCAAGGGGCAGGCTCCTTAGCTAATAAACCCCACTGGTTGGGTTTGTAATCTTGATCATTTCTGCTCATTGGCTCCAATCAGCAGATTAAAGCCCAGTCTCTGAGGAGTTCTCATTTTAACTCCAGACTGGGGGGAAAGTAGGGGAAATGGGAGGTACCAGACACCGAGTGGTTTGTTTTTCTTATTTATTTTGGTATTTGCGAAGTTGACACAACTGTGTAATTCCTCCTCCACAACTGATACAGGAGACACACCAAATAAATTTACTGAGCCCCTTATGATGAAATCGTCTGTCCAGCCTTGTCCCTGTACAGCCACTGTGAAAATGAAGTCCATTCTAACCCCACCATGTCCCAGACAAGGCATTGGCTGCCTCAGCAACAAATCTCTGCTTTTTATAAACACTTTGAGGTTTTCTGTCCTTGAATTTTTTTAATTTCTTCCTTTTCCCCCCCCCCCCCCCCATGACTTAAAGTCTCCAACCAGACCATGCTTCTGCCTTCCAGACATGGGGCAGCTGAAAAGTAACCATATGGACTTCATGATTTTATGTACTGTGACAATAAAGCTTTTATGACATTCTAGGTGGTTAAAAATGGCAGTAAGGAGCTCTTAAACATGGCACAGTCATGTTGCTTTTCTGAACCGGCAGACCTGCCAACAGTGCATCAAAAGCTGTAATTTCCTGTGCAGTGAAGCCCCTATCTCTGCTGCCTCCAGCTTTGTGTCCCAGGGCTTGTGCCTGCGTGCTAACAAATCGCTATTGTCCAGCAGGGCGAATAGTGGCTGGGACGAAAGAATTGCTGTCTGGTTTCTATTCAAATCCAGGTAGTCGGATATATGAATGGAGTTTCTCGAACAGCCATGTGAATAACCTCTGCTGCAAGTGCCAAACCACGGGTCCACACCCCAGCACCTCGGCTGCAGTGAGCACCAGGGCTGGGAACACACTTTTAATGCTCCTTGTGGCTTTTAATACTTATTAACTTTTAAAATATGCTATCTCGCATTCCTGCGCAAAACAAGGAGGGGGAATGAGCCCCTCCTCAACTTTCTAAACTTGCTGAGGAATTCTACTTACAGCTTTAGAAGCAAGTTAGTTTTGCTAAGAAACAGATAGGAAAACTTTATGAACATTATTTTCTTGGAGCATACCAGATTTAAGTGCATGTTGAGTGAGCCTTTTATTGTACACGGCAAGCAACGTGGGGAATAACTGCAGATGGTTTGGTAGCAAATGGCTTAAGTTTCTTTTAGAGTAAGTTATGATAAGAAAAATTCCTGGAATGAGAGTTTGAGCAGGAATGGGAGGGATATTGTAAATCGGGTTGAGGGGGGGAGAGCGTTAGCTAATGGTTTTGGTAATTAGTGGAAGCGAGACAGGGCTGATAGACTGCTCCGTACTGCACGGCCGGAGAGCGAGCCTGGGACTCGAGCTGTCTCGGCCCTCTCCTGTCTCCTCCGAGAGCCACAACTGTCGCTTAAGCAGTCGCCGGTCGCGATACCGTCGGCGGGCGGGCAGGCAGGTGCCACCGGGGACGGCCCGACCGGCGGGGCCAGACAAAAGCGGGACTCCGGGGGCAACCCCCCCTCCGCCTCCTCAACGTCCCCGCCCCACGGCTCGCCGGGGGCTGCCCCCGCCTTTGTGTCCCCGTCTGGCTCGGTTCCTGCCCGCCGGCCCCGGGCGACGCGCGGCTCTGTTCACCGGCCTGGGGGCAACTTCCAGCTCCGAGGATAGCCCGAGTTCTTGCTGCTTCCTCGGGGAGGGAAACAGCCGCCTTCCCCCCCCCTCCCCAGCCCCGGCAACCGCAGGGGCGACCCCCCCTCCGCATTACACCGGCCGGTGTGCGTGCGGATAGAGAGGAAAAAAAAGAACAGCTTCTGTTCGGAGAACAAAGGAACACGTGCAGAAATGAGACTGGACACAAAACCAGAACCAATTCCGCTCCCCGGCAGCACGGCGGGCTGCGGGCCGGCCCCCGCTCCCCCCCTCCGGCTGCGGCTCCCCCGGCGGCGCCCGCCCGAACCGGCGGTTAAGCGGGGTGAAAGCCTTACCTGGCGGGGCGGCGCGCTCCGGGGGAAGGCTCCGCGCGGGGCTGAGCGCTCCAAAAAGTTGCAGCGGGCGCGGCGAGGAGCGCGGCTGCGGGCGGCGGCAGCGCGGTGCGGCCCGCGGGAGGCGGCGGAGTTGTCCGCGGGCCCCGGCGGAGCCCCCGCGCCGCGCAGCGCCGGCCGCCGCCCCCCGCCCCGCTATATAGGGCTCAGATGACGGGCAGGGGCGCAGCCGGTCACGTGCGAGCTGCGGCGACGCCGATTCGCTGTATCCGCGCGGAGTCGCGTCCTGATTGGGCCGCGCCCGCGCACCGGAGGGTGTCCCGTCGTCCCGTCCCCCCCCCCTCCCTTCCTCGCCTCCCCGCCGGCGGGGCGCGGGGCCGCTTGTTTGGGTGCCGGCGGCGGCGGAGGGATGGGGTGGGCAGGGACTGGCTGGGCCTGGGGCCGCCGCCCCGCTCCCTTCCCGCGGCCATCAGCGGTTCGTGTCCCATCCCCATCTCACAATGCGGCCAAAGCGAACCCCCGGGAAAGGCGCCGGTTCTCCGCACCGCGCCTGCCACGAGCTCGAGAGGCCAAAGCAACGCGCGGGATGCCCGGGTACCCCGCCCAGGGCCCTTTTAGGGGACTGTCACCCCGATCTCGGCATCCAGACGTGTGGAGCCCACTGGGAGGGTGGCCCTAGGCCGTGCCAGATGGCTGGGTCTTGCCCATGGGCCCTGGGGCTTGTTTCTGGCCTTTCTGGTCCGCTGGGAAATAGGGTCACTATGTGTTCCTGGTGTTCTGGTTAGTGCTGGAATGCAGATCCCACTTAATGGCAGTCGAGTTCGTATTTATATTTAAAGGCCTTTACACTTAGAAGTAACGTGTAATAGTAGGGTTCCGGCGCTTCTAAAGCAACCCAGCAGACTGCGGGAACACATCCCAGGGATTGTCTCCTCTGAGCGGTTGGACAGTTCCCACCCCGAATCATTGGCAAAGCTGCCTCTGAATAACATGTAACATCAAGGCGACTTTCCATCTGTTTTGCAAGTGCCACCAGTGCTGGAGCGTGGCAAGAACAGCTACTGCCATTTTTCCTGCAGGACAGACATCAAATGCCTTTCAGTGCGTCCTCCAGTGAGACGCACTGATAACGAATTTGATAACGAATTTGATAATGAATGAATTCCACTAACTTGCTAGTGTTGGTGGTTTTAGACTAAAAATACTCAACACTGTTCTCATGGACTAATCTGTAACCTCTCCCTGTGCTGGAACAGTAAAACAAGACACAGGGATGTCTCTGGAATTGCATAGCGAGGATGCACTAATCTTGGTTTTGTAAAGTGCTTTCAGAGGGAATGCAAGACCCTGGAGATAAGTGGGGAGGAGTTAATGTGCTTCCTCTTCTTTTCCAGTCTTTTTAGTCATCTTTCTCTGCTTATTTTCAGTCATCGACCTTTCTTTCTTCTCTGAGGACATTTTGACATGGGGAGACTAAAGTACAAGACACCCTCCTTGGAGTGGAGGTTGGGCTATTTGGTTACTGAGGTTTGTTGAGCATTTTTGGACATGTCCTAATGTTGGCACTATGAAGCCTTCCTGGGATACTGGGGGTCAGAGGTCCCTTCTGGGCATTCTTGACATGGATTTCTATAGAATTCACCCTCAAGGGCTGAATGAATACATAAAGGGAAAATGAAAATGAAATGAAAAAACAAGTGGCAGTTACATGGAACTCATCCAAAGGAAGCAATTTGGAGTGGGAGAAAAAAAAAGGAAAAGGTTAATATGCTGCTTTCATGGTGACCCAGGCTCGTATCAGCGTCACACAGCTGCTATTGATGTAGATCAAGAGGTTCCCACCTCCTTGTCATGAGTGTGAAGGAGATAGCTCATATCTGCTGTCCGTTCTGCCCACAGTAACCATCCTAGGAACGTCTCCGGTTTCCAGACAGCTTCCTTTCTGTCTCCTCTTTCACTTCTTGAGTCACTTGACAATTCTTCTGAAACGTGGTTGATGCTGTTGTTAAAATTCGTGTTCCTGTGCCTACTGGGGCATGTCTGTGCTTCTGAGTGGTCAGTTACGGGTTGCACTGGTTGAAAAGCGTACAGTGTCTTTGATCCTATTTATAAAGATAAAAAAATAACCCATAAGAGTGTCTTTGAGGATAGTATGGTCTTTACAAGCTATTTGAACAGCTATTTGAACTGTAGGAGCTTTTACAGCCTCCTGTGTGTGGCTTCATAGACCTACTGTACTTTCCAGACCCCATATGGTGCACAGGTAATGAACTCTCCTAATGTAATATCCTTATATTTTCTCCTAATGCTTTATTTTTAAGACTTGCTTTAAAAAATCAAACAAGTGGGGCAAATTGCATTGTAAAATGATTAGGTCTATAGCTGAGATTGGATTCCAGCCCTAGTGCTCTTGGTACATTAGACATCCCAAATTAGAAGTTATTTAGTGCTGTCTGCCTAAAACAAGACTGGTGATTTTGAAACTTTAGTCCCTAAGAGTCAGAAGTGCTCCAATAAACCAGTTTTAAATCTGCAGAAATAATATAAAAGCCCTAAAATAGGCATAGGCAATATTAGGGGGTAGAAAAAGGAGCAGTGTTTTGGCATAGTGTATAAACACCATTGCATCCCAATCCCCAGATACTTCTTTTTGGCTCCTGTGGTAGAGGTGATCTTCAAATGGTTAAGCTGCTTGAATAATTTGAGGCTCATCCGAAGTACATTGCTCTCATTATCAAAACAGTAGGTCTTGTTCAGTTGGATGTACATTGTGATTACTGAATGGGAACCATGTTTCACTAAAGCTACAGAAAACATCATTTCCCATTGGGAAATAAACTGCTGGAGCACTCATGGAGAACAAGTTCCCCAGGCAAGGGCACTGCAGCCAACGCTGTTCTGCCGTGGCTGTTCCTGCAAGGCAGAGCTGGGCCTGCAGGACCCTGTCAGTTATGATGAGGCTGCAAGGAAGAAGTGGGGGTTGGACCCAGTTTTCAACCCTTAAGCCATTTTACAGTACTGTAATCAACTTGGTGTTGTATTTTGCTGCATAAAATTTACACGAGTCAAAAGGAAAAAGCAATGGAGATCTGTTGAGACATCTAAAAGGGAGGCAAAGCCAATACTCCCTTGTGCTTATCCCAGTTATTCTTGAGTCTTTCTGGCAGTTCCCATCCTGGAGAAAGGCTGTAACAAGTCAGAGGAAGGAAAAAGGAAGAATCTTCCAGTAAGCTTGCTCAGATTCAATATGCTTGACCCAGACAGGCAAAACCCAAGCATCTGGGACAAATGTGTTTCATTTCTTTTCATACCTTAAACCCCGGCAAGCTAAGAATTGAGGGCGTAAATGATACTCGTCTTTTTCTTCCCCTATATCATCTTTATTGTAGCTACAAAGAAACCCAAGTGTTAGTCTGAAGGGAGGTGCTTGTGGCTGTTTGGACGCTGCTGGTTTGTAAATAATCCCTTTCCTGGCTGTTCTGATGGGCGCTGGCTGCCCGTCACCTCATCAGCATCAGGAACAGGGCAGGACCGGCTCACATGGCCGTCATCCGCACTGACGTTAACTCTGCTAATGGGTGAAGCGTGCGTGAGAAATGCGGCAGCAGGAATAGTTAGAAACCAGAAAGTCAGCTCTGAGCAGAGATGCAGTGTGGCAGTGGGGTGGAGAGAAAGCAGAGGGGCTTAACTGATAGAGATGCCTTCAGACAAATTCATGATGCGGTGTTTTACTCTCCGTTCATTGACTGATCGCGTGTTACAGCAGCCTTTAGTGCAAAGGGCAGCACTTCTTCTCACTATGAAATAGTTCCTGTCCTTGAGGGCTGTGCTGAGCCCTTGGTTATCTTCATATCCCTCCCCACTGCTGCTTCTCTTCCTTTCCATGGGTTACTGAAATGTGTCGATCATCGAGTTCATTCAGGCAAGATTGTAAAAGAAACTATATAAGAAATAGTTTGGAAAAAGTTAATTTGGGTCAAGGAGGGATTAACTGAGGAGATTGTTTCTGCTTGTACATCCTTCTGCTAAGAAGTAAGCAAGGAAAAGCTGCAAAATAAACTTATTGAGCCCATTTTTTGGACTTATTTTGTATGTGCTCTGTCCTTTCGGTAGCTGTCATTGCTTGAATCCATCTAACTCAATGAGGAAGGAAGGAGATTCAGTTTGAGAGCAAATTCAAAGTGAAAAGATTTGGCCAGCGACATGATGAAGGGGAGGAGTGTAGGTAGGATGGGATTAAACAGAAGTATTCTTGGTATTGAACATGTGGTTTAGAGGCCTCTACTTTAACACTCTTTGCAGTCTTATATAAAACTAACTTCTTTTTTCTTTACATGAAAATGGAAGGAGAAATTTCATTAAAAGAATAACATGAAACTAAGATAGAAATTGTTGCAAAGAATTGACAGATATTTATGAAGGCTCATGACAAAACTTCAGGAACAGCACCAGGGAAAGGCTGTGTCTGCAAAGACACTTGGGTTTGGAGTAGGTGATCCAAAGGGGTCATCCCTGCTGGTCTTGCCACGGCCTTCTGCTCCTTTGGCGTGGGGCTGGTAGCATGCGGAATCTGCCTGGGAAGGGATCTGGCTGCAGCATTCCCCTGGTTCATCATGCAGGGGGAAGCAGGGACAAACAGCACTGGGTTCCGTTTTTGCTTTTCTGTACATACAGCTTCCTCTGTGCTTTAAAACCTCACTTAAAACAAGTAGTCTATAAAAAATAACATGGGCCTTCCGAAGTATTCCCATTTCTTACCACTGAGATGTGTTCTGTACACAAAACAGCTGTGTTTTATACTGTCGTATGGCACAGTTACCTTGTGCAAAGTCAGTTATCCTCACAACATTGAGAGTTAGGGAGTAGCTTCAGTTCTCTCACTCAAGGAGTAAAGATGATGGAAAAATGAAGACCAAAACTGAGTAACAAGTCAGTGTCAGAGCCAGAAATGGGGTCTGCTTGCTTTGTGTGTGTGTGTTTTAGGGTGTGCTGCCAGTATTAATAACAAAAGAATTGGCTCCATTTCCACATTTCAGCTATGAAAAATGCATGTCTGTGTGCTTGCAATCAGGGGAGCACTTGTACTGGGTGAGAGGAGCTCTGCAGGTTAGCACTCTGACAGGGTCCCTGTGGCTGCCCGTTTCTCAGTGGCTGTCACCTTCTGTAGTCATCAAGTGGATAAAGAATTTTTGTCATGCTGCTTCATGAATGAAGCCTATGCTCTTAAAGAGCATAAGAATTAGCTCTGAAGTATGCATTTACACAAAGCTGGTGGTGTTGAGCATCATAAAAACTAAAATACACTTTCACTCCCTTTCCCATTTCTCTTCTTGCGTCTCTGAGTGGGTTCAGCGTCTGGGATTACTTTGTCGTGTTTTTTTTCCTCTCCTGGCTCTGCTAAAATGCTTGGGACTGGGCAGAGCTACCGGCCCTTTGCTTTTAGCATCATTCAAAACCCTTCCATTTATAAAGCATTCTGATATCTTGGTGGGGTTTTTTTTCTTTCTTCCCTCTTCTTCGTCTTTTTTTAACTACTAAGGAAATTTGCATGAAAATGGAAGTATTGTTTCTGAAGAGTTCCATCTGCTCCCGCTGCTTATTCTGTAGCTGAAGTCATAATCCTCTGTTTGTGAAATTTCCCATTGAAGACGTTTTTGGCTTGTTATAGTTTCAGCACAAGATTTCAGAGCAGAGGAAATATAGATGCTTCACCCAGGGCAAGAAAGAAGAAAAAGCCTTGAGATGCCATCAGGACTACAAGTGCATCCACTGTAGTTCTGTAGGGACTGAGCAGATTGAAAATAGGGCAGTGAGGTGTGCAGGGCTTGGGGTGGGAAAATGCATTTCCTCACAATATCAGAGCTTTGGCTAGGTGTAATGAAGGAATAATAATGTTCTGCTTGGCTCAGTGAGTTAGTATTTCCTTTGGCTGAAGTCAAAGGGCAGGGTTGATTCGGGGTAATAGGAATGCTCAAAGCGGCCAGAGAGAAATGAGCAAAGTCCCTTTAAAAGAGCTTTCACCAGAAGGGAACCGCCGGGCTTCTTCCAAGTGGATAGGAGGATCCTCCAGATGGATATTGATTTATTTGCTCTCCCAGCCCTGCCTCTACTTCAGAGGAATATTCTGCACATGAGAACAGGGTTTGTTGTTGTTCTAATTCCTCCTCTTGCTGGGATTTATGCGGTTTACATGCATGGCTGTGTAAATGCCATGCTCATGCGTGCCTGTATGTAAACGCTGAACACATTCTTCCAGTCGAAGCAGTAGGAAATGGAGAATCCCGTGGGCTGGGAGGTGACATTTGTCCTGCCAGGACCTCTGTCGCTATGCAGAAATACTGCAGGAAAGTGGGTCAGGGCGAGCGCTGGGCACAGCAGCAAACCCACTGCAGAGGGACGAGGGCTCCCAGCACACGAGGAGGGCAGAGGCTCAGCGTGGACACTGAGAGCCTGTGTGGCTGCCATGAGCCTCCCTGCAAGATATCTGCTGGGGGAATTGGTGACCTCATTTTGCATCCTCAGTTACAGGATTGTTTTCTGCACCACGTGCAGTATTTGGGAAGAACATTGCATATGTATGAGCTAGGCTGCGCTTTAAAGTCGGTGATACAGGGTTCTGCTCAGGAAAAACAATTCGTCTCTAGTATTTGGCATTTTCTCTATTAAATAGTGGTGTGCACATGTACCCCCGCGTGCAAAACCTGTGCTCGAGAACTGTCTTATATTATATATAAGGACCCTTCCCAATGTTAGCAATTTCCCAAACAGCTTTCTCACCTTCATCACTGCAAACTGAACTCACACACTGCTCCTGCTCATCCCCTGCACCCTTGGTTATCTCATTTCCCATACACATTCCTCCTCTTCCAAAGCGATGCCATGTGCGCACTGCTCTGCATCGCCAGCAGTGGGAGGTGAGCCAATGGGTCATATCCCACTAGACACCATCCCCTCGTTGGACACTCACTGGGATGCCCCTCACTGGGCTGTTTTAGCTTCTTCCTGTCTGTTGGCTGCTGAGCTCTCTACCCTTTGTTAAATCTCTCCATCTATTGCCCTTCATAGGAATTGGCTCCTGTAGGTTGTTGGTTCACAGCTCTGGCTTGCAGCTCAAACATAACCTGTAATGGTTTTTCAACTCTGTATCCAAATCAGATGTATAATTGAGCTCTTTAGGGACAAAGGATAGCTGATATCAACAAATCTGCATGCTTTGCATGCAGTCGTGCTTTGTGAGCTCCACAGGAAATATACTTAGCTAAACAAAGTCATAATTATGTGCAGCTTCCTACCTCTGTTTTCTTGCTGTTCTGTAGCATGTTAGTGCTCAAGTACAAGTTATTTCTGAAAGCTCACTATAGATGCCTTGTTCCAGTCAGTCTCTTGCTCCCTTGTTGCCAGATTCTTTTTCTCCTCCATCTTCTCGCTTATCTGTCCCTGGCCTTCAGAGCCTTTTAAAGAGATAATTTATCTTGTCAGGTAAAGCCTGGCCACTTGTGCTGGGCGAGGCATTGCTCAGTGCTTCCGGAGAGGGAGCTCAGCCCTGAGATCCTGTCTTGCTCTGCCTAAAGCCCATTGTTTCATCTACAGGGTCCCACTGGTTCCATAGTCTTTACTATCTAATAACTCCATGGAGTTACCTCTGCGGTGGTGCCTTTCGTAGGCTTGTCTGGAGCTGGGGAGAGAAGACCTGGGAGAAGTTGTGCAACCTCCATGCTCAGAGCACACCTCTCATGCCAGTGCTTGAAGGCCCTGGCATCCCCCAAAAGCTATCACTGAGCTTCAAGCATAAAAAAAATACCAGCAAATTTATACGCAGATATTGTTCTGGGAAATGTGAGAACATCACTTCTTCAAGCTGGGAAAAAGGTGGGAAAGCTTCTTATCAGTTTTGGTACCTTCATTTTTAAGGCAGAGTCTCTTTCCCTTATCTGACAACCGTAGGAAAACGGGATTTTCAGCTATGTTTAGCTCAGTAACGTGTTGGTTCAGTTTTCCTTTGTTTTGCAGGTAAAGCTGTGGGCTTTGCTTGTTTCACAAGCGGTGCTGTGGTGTTCCTGTTTGTCCTCAGGAGCCGGATAGAAGGCTGCCTATAAAGGCATGTTTGAGTCGCAGTAGCGTGTAAACATCATTCAAAACATGGGTGTGTGTATTGTTTGCACCTCACTGCTTTGATTTTTTCCTTTTAAATTAATTCAGTTGTTCATTTTGGTGTACAGAAACACAGCGACTCACATGCGTGACCCAAGTACAAATCCTGCACAGCTACAGCGAAGTTAGAAACAAGACTAGAAATCACATGTAGCTCTGTGATTTAATTTTCTCTGACATATTGAGTCTATGTTTTAGCCTACAGAACTCCACAGCTGTGCCCTAATTCTCTTTTCCTTGTGATCTCAACATCGCTGCCTTTTAAGGCATCGCTATTCTTGGATCTCAGCAGGACACCATGTTAGACTGTCACCCCACACTCCCTGCGCTGCCATTGCATAAAGCTGCTTCTCCCTGGACTTGCAGATAATACGCACAAGGAAAAGTTTGGAGCAATTTAGTGGGTGGATAAGATGAGATCAGAGTGCTTTATATTCCCCACAATATTATATATTAAGGTGTGGGTGTAGGGATTCCTCTGTGATTGCTGTCTGAGGGCACAAGAAAAATGTTTGTATTTTGTTACAAATAGTAAGCAATAATGCAGTTGGGTTTCAGCAAGGCTTATATCCGGGATGACAATACACACAGGAAAAGATGGATGTCTTCTGCTTTCAATGAGAGGTTGCTGCCCTATGGATGTTTATATTCTGTTTTGTTAAGTGGCATTCATGTCTCTAGAACAGTACAAGCCTAATTCTTGATTTAACCAAATATTTACTGCATCTTAATACCGTATCTACTTTACCTAACATCTGACATTTGCTCATATAAATGTAGCACAAGCATAGTTTACTAAATTTGGCGTAGGAACTTGCTAGATGTGATTTAGCCTGTTCTCACACACGATGTGCCACCCTCGCTGTGCTGCTACGTGAATCTGAACACAGAGAGAGTGTCTCTGGTGAGTAGCAAAGACTGTCTTCTGTAGTACGTGCACTGCAAAGTCATCACAGCGCAGTGCAAATAGCCCCGTATTTTCTGCTGATAAGGTGCCTGGCGGTAAGCACGGGGAGTTTTTCATGAGCTTTGTTTTCAAGATACATGATAAAAAAACACAAATGCAGATTTTAATGTCTAACTTTTTTAAAAATGAGTGGGCTTATCTTAAATAACCAGCGCTATATCATACCATCGGCATGTCAAAAATGTAATGCTGAAATCCAGGAATTGTTGTCGGGGCAGATTGTTTTCCTTTCGGATCCAAATCTTCCGTGTTTCCTCTAAGATCATCCCACATTTCTTACAGCACCTCGTGCTGGAGAGAATCCCTCCGGCGAGCCGCGGGTGCGCTGCATTGTGGGAGTATTTATGGGAATCATCAGCAGGCAGCCAGGCCCGCTGCGTTTCAGCTGGCAAAATGCAAATGCAGCCGTGGAGGGGCAGTTCTGTCTGTCTGTCCTGCCCCAGCACACACAGACACACTGCTGCAGCAGTGCCTAGGGTGCACTCGCTCCTCAGCCGCTTGGGAGGAGCAGGGAGAGATTGATTGTTTTAGGTTATCTGTTATCCTCACATTCCCAACACAGCAAAGCTGGTAAAACCAGGCTGGGAATGGTGGGTTCCATGGGGTTTTAGTGCTTCTCTTGAGCTTGCAGCTCAAGCTGTAAAGAGGGCAGTGTTCAGTGGAGTGCAGCTCAGGACATGCTTAATGAGGGGAAATCAACCCCTCTAATTTAGGGGCCAGCATCCCCAGGCAGTCATGGAGAAAGGTGAATTCCTTCAGCAGGCAATTGAGAGGCGTCTGTTAGGAAGCAATCACTGTCCTGACTTGGGTGTATTCTCAGTACAAGGAATTAAGGTCCCTGGCTTTGCTGGGTGCTGCTTTTGAGCTGGCTGTGGGAAGAGCTGCTGTTCTTTGCTGGCTGTGCAGAGGAACTTGGAGCCTCTTCCCTTGCAAAACATGAAGGTTGTAAATCTGGTGGTCCGCTGCCTTTGGTTCTGTATGTATAGGCTGTTTCAGTAATTAATGTAGGCATTAACCTACCCCTGCTATTTGATGTGATGTGATCTCAATATTACTAAAAAGCCATTCCTTCGGCTGTGCTCCAGCACAACATCAGCTCAGACTCCTGCTTTTCCAGTTCAAGATAGTTTCCACATCATTTTGGGATCCAGTGGAGGGAAATGTAGGACTTCGGAAGTGGAGGAGCCTTTATGGATTCTGGCTCGAATCCCACAGAACCTGAGGGCAAATACCAGTCTCAGGCTGGTTTCTTTCTGCCTGAAATCAATGTCAGAGCTGCTACAGCTCTCTCTGAACATCCCTGCCTCTTCAGGGGTACTTAATGTGGGATTGTTTTGTTCCTTACCTCTAGAATCTATTCCCCTGGCAACCTGTCCATCTGTTTTCCAGCAGGATCCAGGGGTGCATAAATTGGTACCTGGTTAGGTTTAAATTGCATGGAGCTCTCTTCTTGAGATAAACTTCTCTAGACTGTAAGAAATCGGCCAATTAACCACGGCTGCTCTAGACACAATTTGCTGGATAACTTGTATTTACAAATTGCAAGTATCTGAATTTGTTCAGGCACATTTTATGCTATTTGTTGCCTTTTAGCTGTAGCTGTTGCTAATTCTTTCTGTTGGTGCAACTTCTACCCCAGCAGACCCAATTAGAACTTCCATGTTATGATACTGAATACTGTGATGAAGTACGGCTGCTATAACCATCTCCAGAAGCGAATCACAGACCTATAAAAACACAAAATCAAAAAGTGAATGATAATGGAAGGATGTTGTTGGTAGTGGAACTGCTGGTGTATTCAGGGTGTGATGTAGGATTATGATTAAAAAGCACAAATTTAAAATACAAACCACTTTTACGCACCCTGAATTCCCAAATGCCCCCAAAACATCTGTGGTTGTTTTAAGAAGAAATGTGAACCCCAGGAGACCCTCTTGATGGTGACAAACTGCTTGAAGAGAAGCCATTTGGCTTTACTGCCAGCACTGCGTTAACAGAGGATGAGGGAGACCACTGGTGGTGGTCCGAAAGGGTTTGGATGAGGAGAATTATTTTAAAGGGAGAATTAAATGTCTTTCTTGAAAATAAATTTAAATTTCACTTAGGAAAAATAAAGAGTGAGAAGGGTTACTTTTAGGATTTGTAATTATTTGCCCACTCTGATCTGCTCCAGCCACTCTCTGAGACCAGGTTGGGGCTTGCAGGGGGCCTGTTCCTGTGTGGGTTACCTGCTCTATAGAAACACCATGGGAAGAATGCATTGATTTTAGATACACTATTAATACGGATGTGGGGGAGGACATGGTAATTGGTAGTGATTATTGTATGGGATCTGCTCCAACAGCTGCATCAAAAGAAAGTTGGGAAGCAGATGTGAAAAAGTGACTTTACAAACCAAAGAATGATTCCAGCAAAAAGTGTGTTTCTGGATGTTGCAGAATAAAGCTTGGAAGTGCCTGGCCTGTGCCCACCCCCTGCCCTGCTGCTTCCACTGACAGCATCATTCAGCAGCATGTAGGGATTTAAGAGCTCTACAAAAAGGGATGTTACAAGCAGACCAGTAACAGACTGGTCTGGTCTCCCATCCACAGGCTCCTTCTATGTTTAGATGCCTTAATGAGATGGGCTTTTGTGGTCAGGGCTGCTGACAGGAAAGAAAAAGGGGGAAATAAAAATGTGTGTAGGGAATTGTCGTGGGAAGAGCTTTCCACAGCATTCACGGGCTCTTCATATCCTGAGGACAAAGTTGAAGGAATTCAAAGAAATAACATCTCTGGGATGGCTATGACAAATCACAGCATTGTTACATTACATTTAATGTATTTTAATTGACTCTGGGTTTGTCCCCTGTCGGTTTTATAGTGCTGTCATCTGGAAGACAAAATACAGAGCTGTGCTTTCCCAGCAGAGCTCTGCTTGTATCTGTACCAGTTGTATATGGAAGACCAGACTTTGTGTGAACTGGATAATTAGCCTGTAAATGAACCAGAGCAAATGTAGGGTTGTGAAGTATCTTCTGATGTGAGTAAAATATTGACTAGCTACCACTTAAGTTAGCATGAGGCTGGATCTTGTGGAAAATAGCATGTGAAGATGTAGTGAGGCTGTATTGTGAGACACATGCACATGGGGGTCAACTTGATATCCAAAAATTAGTTCCACCATGCGGAGTAAGTTCTTGACTCCAAAGCCAAAGCAGATACTTGGCATGAAGCAGATTCTCTTCTGCTTCAGCCAGGGAAGTAGCTGGTAATTGGAGGATCATCTTCTGTGAATCAGCCACAAAAGAAAATGAGGGCACATTTTTTGAATGGGCTTGATGAAAACAGAGGGATATCGGGATTAGAGATCCCTGGTTTCTTCTCTGGGCTTGGAGAAGAGTGTGATTTGTCACGCTTCATCCTGAGCTGCCATTGTTGGTGCAGCCTGCCCAGTCCTCTTCCCGTTAACTCAGTTTGGTTGGTGGTTGTTGGAGATCTTTTTATGCAAGATGACTGCTTTTCTCTTTTTCTCCTGCTTTCCTCCTCACTGTGAAGTTAAGAGAAGGTCCTCAGTACACAGAAGACCCTGTTTATCTTTGAGCTACATAGTTATGTTGAACAGGTTGATCCCTATAGGAATTTCATCCTGAAAATGTGTTTCAGTCTTGGGGACTCGTGTTATGAAGAACCAGTTGTAGCTGCTTCTGATATGTAGTATTGTAGTGTTCCTGCTCAAGTGCATTCTCTTATTACCATGGATTTAAATATTTGATTTACAAAATGTTGCTGCCTGATACTCCAGGAGTATCATATACGACACATCACAATAGATACTGAGCTTAAAGATTGTTTTAAATGGCTTTAATACAGACAGAGGTCAGAAAAGGCAAGATAACAGCAAAAGAGGCTATGTCAAAAAGTAATTAGAGCAGGACAAATGGATTGTGCAGGCATGTCGAAGGCTGTTATTTCTGTAGGCAGTGAGTAGGAAAGGTGTTAATGTAATGTGACAGATCTGGAGCAAAAATGAGGGTGCAGGGAAAACAAATAGGAGCTGACCAATGGAATGGTTTAAATTATGAGGTTTGCTTTAACATAATTTGATTACACATGAAAGAAATGTTTAGTGTAGTTCCTTTTGAAAACCTAATTGTCTTAAATACTGCATGTTCGATTCAGTCTTTACACCCAAAGAAGCAGCCCCCTCTCCGTGGCAGCCTCGCTATCTGTCAGTATTAAGCATGTGAATAGCTTGTCCTGAGCAGCTTCACAAGCGGAGAGGAGGATGGAAGATTTTGTTCCCTAGAGTTAGCCTGGTAAAATTGGCTCTTCCTTGCAGTCATGTACATCTTAATTTGGGACCTTGGGCTGCCTGGGGTGGGTGGTATCTGAGGCCTGGAGCTGCTGGTAGACACGATGTGAAAATCGAGAATCTAGTTTATTAGAAGGAAAGGACTGGGATGAGGTTTAGCAGAAGAAAGATGGGAGACAACATCTTCTCAGGATCCAGCTTTTGCTCTATTCAAACGCAAGAGCAATATTAGTATGAGGGAGATCAGGTACTTGTGAAGGGTGTGGGTATTGTCAGGGTGCTCCAAACAGTTCCTCCATATTTTATTCCCATTCTTGTAGATTCTAGAAGGACATTTCTGTTCACCTTTTCCTTTTCTTGTAAAACGAGAGCACAGTTTTACAAACTCCAACAGTTTTCTGTTCCTGAGGACAGTAAAACCCGATCTTTGAATCTTCCTATGTATCTACATAGCACTGCTGTACTCCGTTCTGTGCTTGCTGCTGTTGGCTGGGTGCGGAGCCGTCCATCCATCTGTCAGCTGCTGCCCTCTCCTGTCCAGCCGCCAGCCTGGGCTGGAGCTTGTTCCTGCTGGGATCACGGGACCCTTCAGTGACACAGCAGTGGCAAACAGCACTTTGGGGGCTGGCAGTGAGCATGGAGCAGGATGAGCCCCTCTGCACATGGAGCTCGACTGGGGTCCTGTCTCATTGAGGGTACAGCAGTGCTCCAGCGTAGCACGTTTTCTAAGCACCAAGGACTAGATACTTGTCATTGTTTTCTCTCTTCCCATGGAATACATGCATTTCTATGTGCTCAGAGGCAGCCCTGCTTGCAACAGGAATGCTCCTGCCTTTGCTCGGTGTTGCCTTTATGCCCCACTCAGTGCTGGGCTCTGGGCTGTTGTAACATGCTGCCTCTGCTGCCAGGTCCCACCAACGTGCAAGAGGCACAGAGGAGTCTGGTAGCTCACAGACGGGATTTGTCCCATGTTCCTAATGATCTAACTCAGCTAATTAGCAGTTGAAGTCACAGCAATGTGCTTGGTGCAGGTACAGAATCTTCAGTGTTAGTGCTGAAGTTTTTTATAGTTATAATAACAAACCCTGGTCTGTTGTTGTGATTAAAACCACCAGTAACTGCAGCAAACCAGTGTAGTTGTGTGGCTGCTGTTTATGTGTCAGGTGTAAAATAATCTTCTGGCTTTTCAGTTTACCTCTTAAGCACACAAAACTGTTTCTGCTTCTTCAAATCAAGGAGGTGTTCTCTCCCTTTTCACCTCTGTGCCTCTCATCTGATCCTGCTGAACATCTCAGGTTTGGGCGAAGATATTTCTGCTCATCTGTGCACTCGCTGGTGCTGATGGGGTGTGCTGGATCTGTAGGTGGGATATGCTAGGGTAAAGCCCCACTTCTGCACTCAGGGTTCTTTTAGTGGATTCCATGCCTGAATGTTGTCCCTGTGGGAGAAACAAGGGGCTGCAGAAGGACACGAGGAGAGTGTGAGGGTCAGATCCAGCCCTGGACTTGCTGTTGCCCTGGCCATGCAGGTGTTTGGGGTGCTCTGGGGCTGTCACTGGTTATGGGAACTCAACTCAAGGACTTCCCTGTGTTTTCCAGAATGATCTGATGCTGCGTGAATGGGTTTGGGTTACTGGGTGAATCCTGGAATGGGATAGTCATCCTATAGGAAGGGAAGCACTTTCTGCGAAGGGTTTAGAATGGAGCTCGATTGCCTGTTCATAGAAATGTAAAGCTTCTCCCTTTGCAATTCTCCTTTCTTGTACTTGCCCACTAAGGCAGTAAAACCATATACTTCTCATGCCTGCAATCCCATTTGTTTTCCTTTTTTCCTCTGAAGGCGACCTCTCTAAGGAGCCCTTAACCTCCCCCCCTGCTTTTCCCTCTGTTGTACAGAGCTGGTCTCCACTGTTTGTCACCCATCAAGCAAGATGCAATGAAATGCTTCTCGCAGGCTGTTAGTAGCCTGGGATGGCAAATTCAGTAGGCAAGTGAGTAAAAACATGAATAGATGAAACTGGAAATTGGAGGAAGGATTCATTTTGCACAACGACAAAACAAACTAATAAGATGGAGGAAAATGCTTAAATTTATGTGCAGCAAGTGATTACCTTCACCAGGATTATTAACATCACATTCCTGATGTGTTTAATGCTGGGAGCAGAGGAATGAACCGCATCCGTTATTAAACCACTATCAGAAGTGAGGAGAATGTTTATTATCATTTCTTGCAGCTCCTTCCATAGCCTCTCTAACCAATTTTAATTCTAATTTTATTTTCTCTGAAATATCTGTATATGTGGATGGAGGGAAATAGATTTTTTTGGGGGGGAAAGTATGTGCTGTGTTTACCTGGAACTATTTCTCTCACTGCAGTGGCTGACAGTGGTAACGTCCACAGTCCTGAGGCCGCTGAGATCCGTTAGTCTGAGTTTAGAACATTTATTCACCTACATTTGCAAACCAGCTTGGTTCTGGTGTGCAGGAACTGAGTGTCATTCCCCAGCTGTGGGGCTCCTGTGCATGTGGGGCTGTTCCTGGGAGAGCTGAACCACACAAGCTCGGGAGTGTTGGGCTGGAAAACGGAGATGCTGCCACTGGCACTGTAAAATAAAACCAAATCCAGGATTCTGGTGTTTCCTTGGGTGCTGTTTGTTGCTTGAAATCAAATTGAGTTAGTATTTAAATTCGGTTTGGGGCAAGCTCACTTACGTGGGGGCAGCTTTTGGTTGAGTTGCCTTCAGCACCGAGATGTGCTCGGTTTTGTTATCCACAGCCTGGACTTTGTTCGTGCCACAAAGGGGCCGATGTCTCAAACTGCGTCCACACAACAGAGCCCCGATTGTCATGAAAATGGGTAAAGCCTCGCTAGAGCTGGAGAATTATGGAACAGTGACTGAGGGTGGGAGGGCAAGAGTGTGAGGAAGGGCTGCCCCATCCTGGATCCACATGGCCCAGATCTGGCTGCTTTGCCTGGCACCACAGTTCACTGTGGGCAAACTGCAGTGAAACATAGTGGTTTTCCTGTCCTCATTTAATGCAAGTGACCACACTGGTAATGGATGAGCCAGTGCCTGGCATGCTCTGGAGATTTTCCTTCATCCTCCTCTTGCTCCCTTGCCCGTCGCTTATGGCCATAACATCAAGGCAATAAATCAGTTCCAGGCAGCATCACTTGTCCAGTTTTTGTCTGTGGTTTTGGCTTTTACTGCTATGAACTGGTCTTATTCTAAAACTTTAGATGTCACCTACGATACTGTCAGGTTTTTCTGTCTGGGGTGTGAACTGGCTGATTCAGGCTAAAATAAAGACCAGGCACTTGATTTTTCCTTTTACCAGCCTTGCTGTAAGGCTATTTGATTCAGACAAGAGAATTAATCGTTCTTGTCTCTTTGCCTGCTCTCTGCCCGTTCCCAGTTTGGCTTCTCATTTTATAGAATATTTCCAGATCTGTGCAGTTTTTTTCCACCCTAAGGATTTATTATGGACAAACTGTGACATGTGTATTTAATGTGAGTTTTGAGTTGATTTGGAAGATTTGGGTTGTTTGGCCACTTATTTTTTTTTCCCAGCCAGGTTTTGTGAATAACTGCAGTAGATTCTACATTAGCAGGGTTGCGTGGTTTTGGTGTATCTCTGTTTTGAATCCCAACAGCAGTTGTGTGAGTAACTTCGCGTCGGTGTGTCATCCTGAGATCAAGTTGCTCAGATTCAGATCTCTGTGTCCACATCACACTGCTGTGTTGCAAAATCAGTGCTCTGCATTCTGGTCACACTTCTCCGAGGGGTGCCGGGAGCAAGCAGAGTGCTCACATGGGATGAAGAATGCAGAGCCTTGGGAGCAGGCACAATTGCAAACAGCTGTGTCAATAATGTGGCCAGGGGACCGCTTACCTTGGCCATGCGCGGCGTCACCGGCTCCGCACACAATCCTGCTTTGGTAACCTCCAGAGGGAAAAAAGAGAGGTCAATCTGAAGAGCACGTCAAGGACCGACACAGCAGCTTTACATATTGACAGCATAAGCAAACTGGAGACCTGGCCCAGTGCAGGACTGGTTTGTGACAGCTCATTCCTGCGTTACGCACCTGCTCCTGCAGGAATCATAGAATCACAGAATCATGGAATGGTTTGTGTTCGAAGGGACCTTAAAGCTCATCCAGTTCCAGCCCCCTGCCATGGACAGGGACACCTTCCACTGGAGCAGGTTGCTCCAAGCCCCGTCCAACCTGGCCAGGAGGCTGCTCCTGAGCTCTGCTCTTGCATGTACATGGGGTTATTTGTGTTGCTGGATGTCACCAAAAAGCAATAAAATTTCAGGCTTGGGATCGGGTGAAATATGACCTCTTTTGTTGCCTCTGTGCCTTGTTTGGTTTAAGTCAGCCATTTTCCAGAGCACGTTGAGCCTCAGGATGAGGAACAGAAGTAGAATATGGCTTTTGAATGGAGTCAGTGCATTCATCTGGAGGACAGGTTGAACTGGGCATTGGCAGAAACGTTTCTAGGCATTCCCTTATATGCCTTTGGTGTGGTGAGCATTGGCTTGGGCTTGGTCAAACAGAGCGGACCACTGAGATAGGTTATTGGGCATCTCATGTTTGCAGCACTAATGACACGTGAACTGAACAATATCCAAGGCTGAGCTCATCCCTGGAGGAGAATGAAGGAGCAGAAGAACTTGATGAAAATACTTACTAGTGCAGAGAAACACGTGGCTGTACCTGATGGAGAGCTCACCATCACGAGTGTCACCATGGGGGTCCCTGTTTTGAGGGAGGCAGCTAAGTCAGCTGGTGTTGGGAATGCTGCAATAGGATGTGCTCCTGCTTGTCCACCAACTTACTGCAGTTCTGTAAATGAAGACTGGGAAATGGCTCGTGCTGTGTTGAGTGTTCACCCTTTGGAAATCTCTGTATCGTTACAGACAAAGCACATGTGTGCTCCTGGTGAGGGAGCTGTGGTGAGCATCCATCCTTGCTGGCATCTGGGAGCAGGCAGCTCTGCCTGGGGCTGCCTGTGTTTGCTTATTGTAGCGCAGGACTGCGTTTCAGTCATGATTGCAGCCAAGCGTATGGTTTTGGCCAATAGTTGGTATCAGCTTAAAGAAATAGTTGGTAGTATTTGGTAACTGAGCAGGACACTGGGCTCTCCAACCTAGGTCATGCATTGCTGAGAAAGGATGGACCAGGTGATCCCTGAGGTCTCTTCCAGCCTGGGACTCTAGGAGTCAGGGACACTCCGTGGGCAGCATGGTGCCTTCCCTTGCCTGCACTAGGAGCCCCTCCTGCAGTCCTGTGTTCAGCTCTGGGGCAGCAGCACAGGAGGGACGTGGAGCTGTTGGAGCAAGGCCAGAGGAGGCCATGGGGATGCTGCGAGGGCTGGAGCAGCTCTGCTCTGGAGCCAGGCTGGGAGAGCTGGGCTGGGGCAGCCTGGACAAGAGAA
>JBCJKH010052250.1:54631-69171 GCA_039877255.1 Loriculus beryllinus
CCATCCCTGGCAGTGTTCAAGGCCAGGTTGGACACAGGGGCTTGGAGCAAGCTGCTTCAGTGGAAGGGGTCCCTGCCTGTGGCAGGGGTTGGAACTGGAGGAGCTTTAAGATCCCTTCAACCCCAACCACTCCATGGTTCCCATTTCCTCCTGCCGGGCTGCGCGAGATACCAGTTTAACCGCCGGCTCCCCCAGCCACGGCAGGGTCCCGGAGCTCGGTGCCCGGCGCTGTACCCGGGTCCGTGCAGCGTCGGTGCCTCCGTTGGAGTCAGCTCCTCATTACCCCCCTCCCGCAGGGGCGCGGCGGGGCTCGGGGCCCGGCGGAGGCGGTGCTGACATCACCGCTCGTTAGCATAGGCCCGGCCCGCGGTCGGCGGCGATGGCCGAGCCGGGCTGCCCGCCCGCCCGCGCCGCTGCCCCGCTCCCCGCCGCGCCGCCGCCATGAGGCGGCCCTAGCAGCGCGGCGCCGGGGGGATGAAGCGGGACTCGACCTGCATGGAAGGTGAGCGGGGCCGGCGGCCTTTGTTCGGGAGGTGGCCAGAGGGGGGAGGCCGGGGCCGGGCCTTGGAGCTGCCGCAGCCGTTGAGGGGGTTTTCCCCCCCTTTTTCTCTCCGTGTTCTGCGAGCCGCGGGGGGTGCGAGCGCGGATTATGGGGTTAAAAACGAAGGGGAAAAAACGGGGGTATTAGTTTGTTTTATGGGTTGATTTGTTTATATTTTAAACTTCCTAATCGCTTTGACCATCTGGAAGAGCTTTTTTTTAGTATCGTTAATTATTGAT
This sequence comes from Loriculus beryllinus, assembly GCA_039877255.1. NCBI lineage: Eukaryota > Metazoa > Chordata > Aves > Psittaciformes > Psittacidae > Loriculus > Loriculus beryllinus. The sequence goes on from JBCJKH010052250.1 coordinate 55,412, forward strand.
AGCATCGGGGTCATGCAGGCACTTGATAACGCAGCTCATCTCTCCAGGGATTAGCACTAGTTCAATGATATTTTACAGCGTTTCTTCCCCCCGCCCGTGTTTGGGGACAGTGGCAAAGCTCTCCTCCGGTGTAAGGACGGGATGCTGAAGGGAAGCACGTTGCTGTTCGGGTAACACATCCTGAAAAGTCATTATTTTCAGCCGTGCCGAGGCCCTGCCTCCCCGTGGGCAGGGGCTGCTGCGTTTGGTGGTGATGGGTTAATGTTGGGTTTTCTTCATTGTGCATCATTTGCAATCGTTGCACATCGATAACTTCAGTGAGTCCTAGGGGGTTATTTTGAGTCAGTTTTTAATCTTGTTGCTTTGTGATGTATCAACGTGGAGAATATAGAGGCTAAGGCAGGTTTCGATTCAGAGCGTGTCGCCGTGCTGGAGCGAGGGCAAGGGGACCCTCCAAAAAGCTTTCTTTTTCAGGAATTGGGCTTAGGGACAGTTGATCGCTTGGGAGAGCGGCTGGGAGCTCGGAGCGGATCCATAGATGGAGCAAGCATGGGTCGGGATGCAGGGAGACCCTCGCGCCCCTCGCAGCCGCTCTAGTGAACGGGGGCACATTTTGGTGCAGTGGCTTTTGTTCCAAACTCTTTGTGCAACAACTGGTTGGAGTGAAGGATCAGGCCCGTCCATTCTCCCTGTGCCACACAATGGAGCGGGATAAGGACCTGTGGGGCCGGCGCTGGGTCCCATGGGACGCGGGTGCTGTGGGGCGCAGGGCTGGGTGTTGGGGTGAGGACCAGAAGCAGGGACAGGGCTCCCAGCCTGGCCGGGAGAAGTTGCATTTCACAGATGAGTTTTTGATATGCAAATGGTGATTGGTCCCAGCCCCGGGAAGGGAAGGGTGATGGGTTTCATCAGCTGCACACTCTTGATTTATACCTACCCCCAAAAAGAGCAGCCGATGCTTTCTCTTGTTTTTTATGAGGGTTTTCATTTGACTGAACTCTTCCCTGGCAGAAACAAACCCAGGGTGGAATAAGACTGTGAGTTTTGTGTTTAATCACTGGAAAAGGAGAGCAGAGCTGGGATGTGCTCGGCCATTCCCCTGTTTCAGCATTTCTCCTCTTTTCAGTACTTGGTTGGTGTTTTTTAAATGTCCTTGTAAATAGAACATCTTTTTACAGTGCAGAGAATAATGTTGGAGGCAGCCTTTCCTTCCCCTTCTCTTTTTTATCTTAAAGGCCTTGAGGAGGCTTGTCCATTTAAATTAACCTTTATCCCAGCTGGGCACACAAATGTTTTTGTTTTAGTTCACAGAGGGTTAATTCTATTCAGGCTCTCACCATGGCCGGCCTGAGCCGGGGCAGCACAATCTGCTCTTTAAGCCCAAGCAGGATGCTGGTGCCTTTGCCCCGTATCCAGCGTGGGGCTGGGACCCCCCATCTGTGGGGTCCACGGGGGAGCAGGAGCAGGATGCTCCAGCCCATTGTGCACCCAGCCATGGGCTCGGCTGCCGAGGTCGCTGCTGTCCTGGGGAGGGGCTGCTGAACAGAAAATTTAATCCCTGTGTTCATCGATTATAAGTTAAAGAAAAGCCCCTTAAGCAAAAAAGCCCAGTTTTGGGGTTGGGCTCGTTTGGAGGACAATGCAGCACTCGGCAGCAAGGGGGGAGTTACACCAATCCTGCCTTAAATTTATCGAGATGATTTACTTGAAACTAAAAATTGACACTGAAAAAAATTGTTAGGGAAGATAAGGGGAAAAAGAAACCTTAACACGCTTGTTTGTGCTCGAGGCATCATCAGAGGCCAGCAAGGTTTGGGTAGGATTTAAGTAACACATGTGTGAGATCTCCCCCTTCTGCTCCCCCTCTTCAAACAGCTGGTATTCAGCAGCTTGAGATATAGACCCAGCTAAAGGGTACTGCAGGGCCTGTGGGATAGGGCCAGTTAATCAGGAAGCAAATAATTGATACACAGTTGAAAAGATGTTAAATACATGAATGAATCACAGTGCTGAGTGTGGTCTGAAAACCTTTTTTCAGCTATGAAAGATTTTCTTAGCTGTAAATCCTGTTCTGGGGTAGAAATGGGGGAAGTTCTGCAAATTGCAGCTTTGCAGTGGGACCAAATCCCAGCTCAGGGAGTTTGGGTCAGGGTTTGTGCCTTCCCTTTTGGCCTCACTCTAGGAAATAAAGGCTTTGTCTCTGCTCCATTATAAAGCACCGATGCTACGAGCCACACAAGCTGGCTGCACAGGCACACAGTCCTATTTCCAAGGAGAAACACCGGGGAGCTGTAGTTGCTGTACAGTTTGAAACTGCATCTGCAGGGGTGGGTGCGATCCTTCTCGCAGCCGTGGGGGACCACGGAGATGAAGCATCTGGTTCCCTCCAGGAATGCCGCCGTGCTGCCTGCCTGCCTGCTCTAGGAACACCACAGGGACTACCCGGTAGCCTGCTTGGGGTGTTTATCCACAGGAGCCATACAGGTGGGAGCGGTGATGGAGGTTTGCTGGGGGCTGGATGCATGTCCTGATACTTTACTTGATTTGCTGGATATTTTATATGCTCTTTCATGCATTCATGAATTCATGTGCTTTCGTGTTTTCTGTCCACGTCTTTGCCCTGGCTTCAGCAGGATTCAAAGGTGTTTCCTTTTGGAAATTCATAGGAATTTTCTTCTAAAAATTACCAAAACTACTCATTTCACTGAGGGGAAAAAGCAAGACTAAAAAAACAAGCGAGCTGCTTCTACTGTTTCCCTTCTAAAACAGAGACAAGGAGCAGTTTCTGTGACTCCTGTATAACATCATAATATTCTTGGGAGGATTTACATTGTATTAAAATGTGGTATGAAACCTACCATGACCCCTGCAAACAATGCAGCCTTTAATGTGGCTTCGGGGAGGGGTTAGCAAGGGAGTAGCCATAAAAATCTTCAGGGTTCAAGATGAGGTTGAGATTTTTTGTGAGTGCTTTTGTCGTAGCAGCAACTGTTTGATTTAGTGGCCCCTGCTACAATGGCTTGTGAGAACAAAGCCGGAATATCCCATGTATGAGTTCGTTAAATGTAAGCCCCATCAGGAAGACCGGGGAAGGAGCTTCCTCCGCCTTCTCTCTGAAATAAAACACGGTGAAAGATATTTGTAAAAACTTCTAATCAATTGCTTTGTTTCCTGATCTGCGTTGTCTTGTGTGGAAATCAGTGAGAGGTACCAGAGACAGGGGAGGGAGGGTTTTTTTGCTTTAAAATCACGATACTTCCTATGTGTTTTGGTACTCTAGTGAAATTTCAAGGGTAAGGGAGTTCAGAGCACCCCCAACACAAAACTGCTTTAAATTTGCCTGAGCTTCACCATTTCTGTGAAGTTTATCTGTGATTCTGCCCCGGCTCTCCCACCCATTGCCTACACAAGGCCCTTGCATTAAATAGGGTGAAAAACAGCAAAGGTCAGGAGCCAACAAACCCATGGGCCGCAGGGGGAGAGTCCTGGGCCTGCTCACGGTTCCTACAGGATTTTTTAGACCTCTGAAAGCCTCAGACTTTCTGTAGGTGATTGTTCTTTAACCTACCAGTTCAGTTTGAGGGGTGGTTTACAGGGTGTACGGGCAGCTCTGTAGTCCCTGGAGGTCTGTGTCTTTGTTCACAGTGCGTGCTGCTCTTCTACCATGCATTTTAATCTGGAAACACCCCCAGTTAACAGTTTCTGCAGGGAGACCTGTGTGGTTCTTGTGGATGGGGCCATTCACATCACCTTGCCCTCACCCTGCTGGCGGGTAGATGGAGACGGTGAGAGAAGGGTTCTGATTCCTCCTCACTTTAATCATCCAAGCTTTCCTGTTCGCCGGGCAGTGGCCCTATTCTTCCCACAACAAAAAAGCTGTGCCTGGAAATGAGCCCTCATTTACGTCCTCAGCCATCAGCATGCTGGGGTGAGGAGGGAGCCCTGTAACCCACCATGGGATGTGATCTGCTGCGGTGCTGCGGTTTGATGCTGCAGCCATCCCCAGCATCCTCTTCTGCCTTTTCCGTGTGTGTAAACCAGTACTTTCATGGCTCCCCGATTCCAGCCCAGCCTGTTAGGCCATGCCACATGCCCAGCGGCCAGCATGGACATTGCTGCTGACCTCAGGATCTCCCAGCACCCGCAATTTATGGCACTGCTGTTGGGAGCAGGGGGAGGGCCAGGAGTTAAGCTGGGGCTGAGCTAACCCTGCAGATAGAGGACTCTTCTGTCCTAGGCTGATCCCCTGCCCCCTCCCAGCATTTATCAGATAGCTGAAGGTAGAGATTATGCCCTTGGTGACTACAAAGTCATGTTTAGCTGCCTCCCTTCAGCAAGATGCTCCGATAGCCTCAGCCCTGATCTGTGCCAGCATTCCTTCGGGGCTGCCTTAAGCACATACCTGAGGTTGTCTGTCCTGTAAAACTGGGAACGTTTTAGTGTGGTGGTGACACCGTGAATGTTTTTTTTTTTTAGTTAAAATTGGAGTTTCCTTCATTCATCCCTTTATTGTAAGGTTTTACAGCAATTGCAGTGAAACTTGCAGAAAAGTGTGAATCTGCGTGCTGTGTAGTAGCAAACCTTTTAAAGATTAACACAGATTGGTTGTGGTTTCTCCTGGATTTAAACTGTGGAGGAACTTGCTCAGGAATGAGAGAGCAGCTGGTCTGGCTGTTTACTTGGTGTGTGTAACTGAAAACTGGTTTCATTTCTGATCCTACTACATTTAGCTCATTTGTTTCTGTTGCGTTCCCCGGTAGTAAGAAGCTATGCACTGGTTTCTCAGGTTGCTACCACAACTGCTTTGTGGTGTCTTCCCCAAGCATTGCCATTACTCCTGATTTCCCCATTATTAATTTGATTGTAGCTATCATGTGAGGTCCTACCCCAGAGGAGTTTCTCTGCAGTGGTTTGAACAGTTGGACACAGAGGAATTGTGCGCAGCACAGCCTATGTCCACAAGGCAGGCTCTGGAAAGCATATGCTCCTAAGCAGCTTGCCTTTAACTAAATGTGCTTAAATACCCATGTCATACAAACTCCAGGGAGAAAGGACAGGACTCAAGTTAAACTTTGGGTACCTAAGGATCGTGTGGAGAGCTATGTGCAGCATCCATCCCCAGGGAGCTGCAGAGAACTGTTGTCACCTCCTGGGTCCTGCTCTAGCTGTGAGTATTTCTGCCTGTTGGAGATTGCACGGTTGTGTGTTCAGGCCAAGAAATACTGGAAACAATCTGGTTTAATCAACACCCACAGGAAAGGCTCGACTGAGTGGAAGACAGAAATGTGGTTCCTCGAATCCCATTGCTCTAAACCAAAGCAGTGTCCTTTCTGTTCCTCAGTGCCACCACCTTGCTTAGCAAGGTTGATCTATTCATCCAGGTAACATTTATGTGACATTTAGGAAAGCAGCCCCATGAAGTACGCTGCAGGTTGGTGTGTAACCCTGCACACACTTCAGTAGTGCCTGTCTTCAAAGTGCAGCTCTGTTTGCATCTGCTGGGATACTAATGGGTTAAAGCACTGGGGCAGGGAAGGCAGATTGTCCTGGGTGTGAGGGGTTAAGCTGTTTGTCTGTGCTAAACATCTGCTACAGAAAAAGCTGCTGGTGCAACTTGCTGGCATTACTTTAAGTGTAGCTGCCTGTTGATGTGAAGCAAGGTTTAGGCCTCCCTGTGCACGAGTGAGGATCCATCCGGGTTCTCTTCTGCCATCATGTACTTTTTGCTTACTGTTTGACACCCGTGTGTGTGGAGCTCATTGCTTGCTCTCAGGTTCTTGCTGAGCTGTGCATCATTCCTGCACTGTCTCTCAGGCGATGTTGCAGTCAGAAGATACTGAATTTAATGTGACAGCTCCTGTTGCTGAGCGTCCTCACTTTTCATTTTTAGCCATCAAAGGCATTCCAAAAGATTTGGAAAAGGAACAGTAAAATCACGTCACTGTATGATTGTTTCTGTAATAACATTCACTTGGGACAGTGATGTCTGTTGTGAGGCTTTTGCTGGTGCAGCCGGAGCTGCAGGAGGAAGCAGGTTGGTGCTTGCCCCAGGAATACACGAGGTGCCACAGCATTTTGTGTGCACTGGTGTCTGCCAGGCACAATTTCTGTATTTGCACACCCTGGCCTGTGCAGCCAAGGTAAGGCTCTTCATACTCTGTTTCTCCTCAAAGTTCATGTCAACAACAGCATGAAGTTCTATGAGGGCTGTTGTGAAGAGCTACGTTGTCACCTCTGCTCCAAGCGTCCAGTCACAGTGTTGGGAAGGTGAGAAATGGAGCCTCCCATTGCAGCCGTGTGCTGCTGCTCTCTGGTGCTGTGCCATGGATCTGCAGGAACCTGGCAGTGACTGCTGCTTCATCAAACAGACCTAACAGAAACTCAAGGGGTTTCCTACTGGGTGTCCACAGTGGGTGCTAGCACCACTGGGCACCAAGAGGAATGTCCAGAGAAAAAACCTGTATGTTGGGAATAAACATCTGGGGCAGTACAGCATGCCTGCGCCATGCTGATGAGAAAACAGCATCCATTTCTTTACTCTTCTCTCTATGCTTTTTAAGGGAACCCATAAGGTAGTCAAGGAAGCCACATTTGGCCCTATGGTGACAGGGTTTGACCTGCTGCCCATGGAGGCAGGAGACCATGATCCGTAGCAGAAACAGGCGTTGACAGCAGTGTGGCCTCTTATGGCTGTAGTGTGTGCTCGTCAGGATCTAAACAGTGCTTTGTTTCCCAAACTAAAGGGGGTGAGGAGCCTTTACTCCTCGCCAGAGGCACAGAGCCAGTGCCTCTGACCAGGCTGGCGAAACTGGTGTTCTATGCCATGCTCTGCTTTGGGAGCATCTGTGCAGGCAGGCCACAGCATGCCTTTCCCAGTCCCCTCAGGAGAGTCCCCGATCCCTCCGTGAAGCTGTTCTGTTGACCACAAAGCCTTTCCTCTCCTCTTGCAGATGAGCGGGTGGATCAGCGAACCTGCCTGATCTGTGGGGACAGAGCGACGGGGCTGCACTATGGGATCATCTCCTGCGAGGGCTGCAAGGGGTTCTTCAAAAGGAGCATCTGCAACAAGCGGGTTTACAGATGCAGTCGGGACAAGAACTGCGTCATGTCACGCAAACAGCGCAACAGATGCCAGTACTGCCGCCTGCTCAAATGCCTCCAGATGGGGATGAACCGGAAAGGTAAAGAGCACTGGGTTTTTTACAGGGGAAGGTACAGGTTGGGGCTTGTGTTAGCAGTGTGAACTGCCCAGCCTCAGCTGCCGTTCTCTATTGCACTTCTGCCTCTCAAATTCTGGACAAGAAAAAGAGAAGCCTCAGCAAAATGATACATGGATAAAAAATTCTTCCTGAAGTACTTTGTTACTGTATTGGAGGAAAGATCTGTATGAATTGAAAACATGTATAAATATTTGGAGGACTGATGGTTGTGATCCCTTTTTTCAGGGAAGGTGACTGTTACCATCCTTCCTAACATCTGACCTGGCATTTACCCTGATCAAAATGGTCACTATTTTTATACCTCAATATACTAATGTGGCAAAAATCAGTGCATTTAAACAGACTTTTAAAATGCCAAGAGATCTGAGTCAGATTTACCTGTTTATTGTGGGTGCTTCGACCTGAAGCTGCTCCACAGTGATGAGGGTTTTCATTTACCACTTTTCTCTGGTTGATGGGGCACAGTGGTGTGGAGCTGGGAATGCCGAAGGTGGTTTTGCCAAGTATGAGGTCACTGAGGAGCAGATGTGATCTACGATAGGGACAGCCACCCCTTAGTCCCCATGTGTGCAGAGTGATGAAATGCTACACTATCATCTTCAGGATGGAAAATCTTTATTAGCTCAGAAATTAGTAATAAAAAATAGACCGGGATAGACTCTTCACTCCAATCTGTTGCCTTTTTAATCTCGGGAATTGTTGTTACCCATTGAAGGCAGAGATTTGTTGGTTTAATGACAACTCACAGGGGTTGAAGCAGAAGTGGGTGCTGCTGTAGCACAGTAGCTGCTCGTGCTCCTTCTTTCCCTCCTGGATGAGCTGGTGGGGTGGCGAGAGGGACCACTAAACAAAGGTGTCATCTCATGTTTTTTAAATGTAGCTATTGATGCCTTCAGTGTCATCCTTCATGTGAAAGCCGCCTGTCAAAAGCACTGAAACTTCCATCAATTTACTGCAAATCCACCAGGATCTTTCTTAGGAAGGGTATCTTGGGACTGAGATGGAAAGCTTATCTCCTGACCGCTTTGATTACAAATGATTTCTGGGTGTTCCACTTGCTGGGGACCAGAGCTGAGCTCCCGGTGATGAGAGCGCAGCTAAGGGCAGCCAGAACCTGGCTGGGTTCGTGTATCCTAAGGGTCGCAGCGTCAACTGCTCCGCACGTCCGGCATCTTGCCACTCGGGGAGCGCTGTTTGAGGTTTTATAAGCCCCATCGCTCCCTGCCCGCTCCCTGCCCGCTCCCTGCCCGCTCCCTGCCCGCTCCCTGCCCGCGCTGGCGTGTCCGGTACCGGCAGCAGGCGCCCCGGTGTCTGCAGGCGCAGCTCACCCGCGGGGGCAGAGCGCCACCTGCTGGCCCGGTCGCCACCCTTCTTCCCTCTTTCCTCCGATAGCACTTTGAAACCGACAGATCAAGACAATTCGTATCCATTGCTCATAATGCCATTAGCTGAGAAGCTTTATGGATCGCAAATAACGATAAAATAGCTTGGAAAAGTAGAGAAATCCCCCCAAAATTGGAAACCAGTTACTGTAGTTCCATTATGTTAACGAACCCCCTAAAGGGAGTAACAGAGAGGTAAGTGGGACAGCTCAGTTTTATATCAGTCACTTTTCTTTCCATGAGAAACTAATGGCTTTTTGGAAGGAGCTTGCATAGAACAGCCATATTTGTTAAAAAGACCTTGTCTTGCTGTATCTTAAGAGATTTGTGTGTTATAAAAGGTAACCACAGTCAGTTTCTCTCCTGTGTTTGTGGCTTCTCCAGTTTGCTTAGTGAATGCTGCCTGGCATTTTAAATAAAACTACGTGCTGTTGCATGGCGATGATAAAGTTTGTGATAGAAGGATTAAAACTGTATTCCTGGTCTTGTAACATGTTGGAAGGTGCCACAGGGATGGTTGTAAATCATCAGACACTTTGTAGTGATGTGCATTGATTGACGAGGGAGTTGTGATGCAGGGAAGTTTAGGTGCAAGTGGAGGTGTGTGTAGCTCTGCCTTGCTGTGGTTGCATTAGCTGAATGTGTGTAATCCCTGAGCTACAAGCGCAGCTGAGGATGATTTTAGCTGAGAGTATCTAAAATCAAGCAACAGACAAATTTTTCCTTACATTTTGTGTCATTTTCTGCTTCGGGAGGGCCGCCTGCAGCCCCGTGTGCCAAACAGGGCCAGGCCAGCCGGCAGCAGCAAGGTCACCGTGCAGCTGGGGAGAGCCTCCTGCCAAGTCTGGCCAGGTCATGGTGGGAAAGAGATTGGGACCTGATAAACAGAGGGACCTCGCCCGGGAGAGGCAGCACACCAGGAGTAGGGCTGGTCCTCGAGTGCTGTCAACTTCTTCAGAGCTGCTCTGCCAATAAAGTTGGAAAAGGAAGATGGAGAAGCATCTCCAGGATAATCCCCTTAATTGGACTTTATTGAAGTTTCTTGGAAATTGTTTAAAGAGCTTTAAAAATGCAGTTGCTCTATTGAGAAACTGGGCTGCCCTTCTGAAACGAAACTGCAGAGCTTGGGCTTGTAACTGGGATGCTCAGTGACAGCTTTGCGTGCAGCCGGCTGGGTAAACTCTCCCTTTCATTTTCTGTGACAGCCGTAGAGATCTGACTTTCTGAAGTGACAGCAGTGTTAGTAGTTGCCAGTGAGGTGCTTTATCTCTGTGTTGCTGCATCACTGGTTCATGTCTCCTCAGGCAGAGTCTGGCTCATGGTGGTTCATTGTGGGCAGTGCAGTTAGGAAGGCCGGCGCTCACATATGCTTTTCAAGGTGTTGTGGGCATTCACCAGGTTATCTCCAGGGTGAAGCAGGGTTGCTTTCCATGTGCCATTTCTCAAATTATTAATTGTGTTAAAGAATTGCTATTCCTTCATTACCTGTCACTCACAGATCACACAAAAAAGTAAACTCCCTGTGTAATGCCTGTAGCTCCATCGATGTGTTTATGCTGTTAGGGTGAGGATCATGATATATACACCTCGATCTCTCCAGTGCACTGGAAAAGCACTGGAAGTTTCTGTGTGAACTGCTTTGATGAATAAAATGAATCTTTCAAGGCACAAAGATTTTTTCCTCAAAACAGTAGATACCTTCTTATGTATTTCTGGAATACTCAACAGATGCTCACCAAATTCCTCACCAAAAACTGAACAGTAGCCTTCCTCACCTAGGTTTGCTTGTTTTCTTTCAGCAATCAGAGAAGATGGCATGCCAGGAGGCAGAAACAAAAGCATTGGACCTGTCCAGGTGAGCATCCCTTCAGCTTTTACTCTCTTGCCCTTGGCACACAGCTCCTTGTGGTGGTGGGCTCAGGCTGTAGCAGCCTGATCAGGATGATCTGATTGAGCCTTTCTCAGCCATGCTGTGCCTGCTGCTGGCATAGCAGGGCTTTAGCTCTCCATGAGCATTAGAAATACATCATGAACTGTAGATTTGTAAATAAAGCTCGGTGCTTGCTTGTCCCCACAGCAGTCCCAGGTGCCTGTGTGGATTCACGGGCAGGCTCAAGGCACTCTGTCCTTTGTGAGCTGCACAAGGACGGCTCCACAGCTCCCAGTAAATCTCAGGGGCTGCCTGCTGCAGTTCCTTCAGTTGTTGCAAGTGGGGCACCCGCTAAATGTCTCACTGATTGATGGCACAGCTTGTCTGGAGATGTCTTGTAAAGCACGAGGTAATTCAGCCCAACAGCTTGGACTGTATGTGTGAGAAATGATGGCCATTTCCAGCCTGCTTCTAGGAGAGAGGCCTTTTAGGACTTTACTATTTATTTTAATAAAATAGAAACAACACTGAAAGCATTTTCTATGGTTCTGTGTGCATGTGGAAAGACTGGTCACCCCAGCCCAAAACCAGGCCATGAGAAGCCAAGCAACCGGACACACTGCTTGTTAATTAGATCCTTCATAGCAGACTGAGAGAAAGGCAAGACTCAGACAGTGCAGCCATGCCTGTGGTCAGCGTCAGAGAGAGCCTAGCTCAAACAGTAAAAAAGTCTCTGTAATAATAGAACATTTTCTGCTGTTTGCAAACATGATATTTATAACAGTGTTAGATCCTGGTTAAAGCTGAAGAGCAAACGTTTCATTTCTGGCCAGGTAACAAGTTTTAGCACCTCTGTGAGCAATGTTTGGCTCTTGAAAATGATGTTCAGAGCGCACTGCACTGTCTTGCAGCATGTTGACTCAAGGTCTTCCCATATTATGTGACAGCCTTGCAAAGAATTAAGTAAGAAAGCCCCACAACTTTTATGGTGCATTTATCCCACTACTTATGCGATGTTTCTCCAGTTTATACTTCAGTGAACTGATATTTTTAGTCACGTATATTACTCTCCAATACTTGTTTTAAGTATTAGATACTTGATTACTTTGGGTGCCACCTGGTTCTTCTCTGGGGAAAAATAGTGAACAGTGATTCCCTGAAAGTGTATTCCTGACCAATTTTGAATATGTCACCTTGCCTCTCAACTCCTTTATCAAACCAGAGCCTACCCCGCTTTCCACTTGCCTTTACCTCTGCCTCTACTGAGTGATGTCCCCAATGAACTGGCCTCAATTACTCCCAGGTTTTTCACTATGTGACAGCGGCTGATTTACAGCTTGTTGCTCTGTGTGTTTGACATCCTTTCATGTGTCCATTCCTGCCTACTGTGTTATCATTACTTAAATTGTTCTGCTGGAGGTCACCACAATTAGCAGTAAATAGATTTTTTTCATGTATATTGTTAAATGTAAAGGAATGGCAAACCATTTCTCCTGGTATTGGGGTGATTTCATCTCTGTTGGATGTGACCCTACAAGGGGTTTGCATACAGAGCTTCTGCCATGTTCTTTCTCTCAGTTGAAGTAACCGTAATTATCCTGTGCTTGACAGATATCAGAGGAAGAGATTGAGAGAATTATGTCTGGGCAAGAATTTGAGGGAGAAGCAAACATGTCATGGAGCAACAACGGAGACAGTGACCATAGTTCCCCTGGGAATGGAGTTTCTGAGAGCAACCAGCCTTCACCTGTTTCTACTCCATCTTCAAGGTGGGAATGACCCCTGGAAGAATTCCTTATGGCAGTAATCTTGACTGCCTTTCCCTGATTCTTACATCTCCAGTTGTGTTTTAAGATAGCCACTGGATTGAAAAGAATTGAACTGGGAGGTGAAACCCTCATGAGTACATGTTAAAAGAAGACAAAAAAAGAAATCATACTTAAAATATATTTCTTAATTTGTATCGATAGTCTTTTCTGCATGTCATGGGAACTTGGTTACCTTTCACTGCTCATTCTGAATAAGCTTTCTCTGCATTGTGCTCAGATTTTGAACATAAATTACTCCATTTAGATTACTAATTGATGGTGTTGCATTAACATCAGTTACTGTTAGTGCCAGCCTCCTGATGCAGCCTTCAATTGTAAACACAGTGAGCACCTCAGGCTTGCAGTCCATCTGCTTTCAGTTGCATCTTAAATTGGGAGATATTTGTGTTCACTGCCTGTGTAAATACTTAGTTTACAATCCTAAATTCTGCCCTTTAAGGAAGCTGGGGTGGAAATGCTTTATTAATCTGAATGGCTGCTCATAGAGCCAGGCTCAACATGAGGCAAATATAAGTCATTTGGTCTGCACACTCTAAATTATTCCCAGTGTAAGTTTAAATACAGAGTAATTTCCCATTTTGGTTTCTTTCCATATTTTTATTAACATTTCTGATGGAGCCAATTACAACCTTTCAATGAATTGGGTGGAATTTGGGGGTATATTAAAAAGCTTTTCCTTTTCCAGTAGGTCCGTGGAGCTGAATGGATTCGCTGCACTCAGGGATCAATATATCGGGACACCGGTGTCCACGCACTATCAGTACCTCCCGCACCTTTTTAGCTATTCTGCTCACTCAGCTCTGATGCCCCCCCAGACACGCAGCCTGGACCCCCAGTCGCACAGTCTTATCAATCAGTTGGTGTCAGCGGAGGACCTGGAGCCGCTCGGCACGCCGATGCTCATTGAGGACGGGTGAGTGTGGACGGTGTGAGTGCAAGAGGCTGCCCAGAGCTGCATGCTGCTGGATGTCCTTTTGGTCTGGTCCTCTCTGCCTGCACACACAGGGGCTGCTGGCAGCGAGGGCGCTGCTGGGTGCATGCGTTCACGGCTTGATCAGCACAGGGACCACGTCCCTTGGGAGAAGATGTAGTCCCAGTGCAAGCAGCAAACCACATCCCAACCTGTGCATGCCCTGTGCCCTTGCCTGGGGCTGGAGCTGGCATGCGCAGACCTTGTGTGGGGTTCCAGGCCACATGGCCGGACTGAGGCTCCTCAGGAGTGGAGTTTGATGGGTTTCAGCTCTGAGACTGCATTAACTGTACAGAAGGCCTGGTAATAAGAACAGTAGCTGGCAAAATACACGTAGGTGGAAAAAACCTGGCTATTCTTTTCATTAGTGAGAGCTGAAGGGCTCTCTGAGGCTGGGTGCTCGTGGGGTGGGTGACCCCAGCGGTTGGGGTGGCTCCCCTCGCATCCCTCAGCTGAGCAGGGTGGGTGCTGCCCATCACAGCTCCTGCA
>JBCJKH010052251.1:5848-19250 GCA_039877255.1 Loriculus beryllinus
GGCACCCTGTGCCAGCGCCTCAGCACCCTCACAGGGAAGAGCTTCTGCCTAAGAGCTCAGCTCAGTCTCCCCTCTGTGATGTTAAAGCCATTCCCCTTGTCCTGTGCTTACAGACCCTTGTTCAAAGCTCCAGAGCACAGTAGAGGGAGAGAAGGTTGTGGAGCAGAGTTGTGGAGAGAGATGAGTGCAAATTAGTGTGACAGGATTGTCATCACAAGTGTGGATGTCTCTTGCTCTACTGTAACTTAAGCATTCATCTTTCAGGTCTAAAGCAGAAGGAGAAAACAAATAGGTAGGAATAAGCAAGAGGGTGAAGAGCTATCTTGAGATCTTTAGAAGAGGCTGAAGAATGAGTAAGAGTCAGGGCTGTGGAGCTGTGTTGCTGACACAATTGGATGCTGATGATTTCTTGCCCACTCAAAGCATCTGGAGTGTGGTTTTTTTTTTCTTAGTTATAATTATAGACACACATATTTTAAGTTCGTTCAGTGCCAAGGAGGGTCATCACAGCTCATTAAAGCAAAATTACCTTCCTCACGCTTGCCCTTCTTACACCAAACAAAATCTCCTGCCTGTAATGGCACAGAACCTGGCCTATGAGTGTGCCCAGAATTAAAAGGTTGAGCTACTCTTGTAAACAAATTACCATGAACAAAGGGGTTTACAAACACTGGCTAATTAGTTTGGATTCCCTAAAGCTTTTAGCTGGTTTTTAATTCAATAACACAGTGTAAATTTTCCAGCCTGAAAAGTCTAATAGGAATTGGCAGAAAACTAAATAATTGATATTGTCAGCGATTGCAGCTCTCGTGTGTTATTGTCTGCCAGGAAGCAGGATTGATTCCTGAGAGGATAAAGAACTGCCTTTAATGAATTCACAATATAAATGGTAGACATCTGCCTTTCAGCAGCAGCTCAGGAGGCAACCTTGCAAGTTGAGAGAGGACCAGTGAAACCCCTCAGACAGGGACTTGATGAGAGTCCTGCTGCTCACCCCTCCATACTGAGGGCCAGTCATGTGTTGCTTTATTCTTCATGTACACCCTATTGAAGTGTTCAGGCTAATTTCCAAGGTAGGAGGGAGCAGGAGCCAGCTCTGCACCTGGACAGGTGTCAGAAGGCACCGGTGGGGAAGCGGGATGATGCTTCAACCCACACTAGCTACAGCTGCTGGGAGAGTGTTGGAGGAACAGATTTAATGGGGAGCAGCACACAACAAACAGCCCCATGTGGTGTGTGTATTCTGACAGCTCTGCAGGCTTATTGTGATGAAGGTTGTATGGGTGCTTTCTGAGGAACTCTTGCCAGTCGTACCGTGTCATTCTGCCTGCTGGGTGAGCTGGTTTGAGAAATCAAACTGGGCTGCTCTCAGCAGGAGTGATGGCTTCTGGGATCCCTTCATGGCTCTGCTGCTCTTTTCCTGGTCCCAGGTATTTCTCCTGTGTGTCTTTACATTTGCTTTAAAGCACAATTAATTGATTAAATCCTTGAGAGTGTAACTTGGTCACATCCTATGCTTATATGTGATTTAACCCACATCGCCCACCTATGTCTTGATGGTGTTGGAAGCCAGCAGTTTGTAGGACTCTACACACTACATTATGGTCTCCCAGGCATTTTTTAGGCTGCATCCTTTTGCAGCCTTATCAAAGTAACAAAACACAATGTTGTGACAATGGCTGTGTCGTATGTAGATTTTGAAGGGTTTTTTTTTTTTTGCAGAAGTAAAGCATTTAGTCTCTAAAGAAATGTTTGTATTGCATCAGTTCCTGTGGGAAACAGCGGGTTGTCTGCGTGCTCTCTGTGATCAGCCCCTTGGTCTCTTTTATCAGCACTCTCCTGTTTATCCCAGTTTGTCACCGAAGCAGCCTGCCTGCTTTGAGTAGAAGGTGTAAAGACCCATTCTCAACCCACTCCTCCCACCCATCCCCAAGAAGAGCTCAGAGCTGATTAATTTGGTCTCCACCAAAAGCTATTGTTTTAATGCTATCAGTTAGTAGCAGCTGGATCTTGACCTTGCTTCTACTTTGATGTGAAGGAAACTATTGACTTTCAAGGAGGCAAGCTGTTATCATGTCTTCCAAAGCGGGTCAGAGAGATGAAACATCAAGGAAAATAGAGCAAACAGTGATATGGGCCACAGCTCAGCAGAGTTAATAGCAAGTGAGGTTGTGGGGAGAGCTGAAGTGGGCTTGAATATACAGGGCCAAATCACAAGCTGGCATAAGGTAGTTAGGCTTTGAAGGCAATGACCTGATCCTGTATACAGTGCCTGAGGATCCAGCCTGGAGGAGAGCTAGAGGTCCTTGTCTTCGCTAGCAACAGTGGCAGAAAGAAAAGAGAACTCTTCTTTTTCTCTTTTCCTTTATTTGTTGAAAAGGCATTGGTTTCCTCTGAAGAAAACTAAAATAGCTTCATACAACGAATTGGCAGCCTGCAATGTATCTCTTAATAGCCGCTGTGAAGCACAGCAGAAGAGCATCTAATTCTTTATAGAGCATAATCCCAGTAATGCCACTCAGAGAGCACTCTAATAGTAATGAGCTTCACAACCTCTTAAACACACAAACCTTTCTGCTTCTGTTGCAGAAACAACAGAACATTTCCCTCCAGTACATCCATCTCATATATAGTTTGAGACCAGTATTTCCTTCTGGCCTTACCAGTGTATAGTAGAAAGCTTTCCTTCATCCTTGGGAGGGGAGGATATTAACTCTTCGTCTCTGCATATCTCGTCGTAGTGTCCTGCTCTACTGGTTTCCCCCAGGATGCAGGGCTGAGATGAATAGGAAGAGAAGGAACAAATCCATGTAGGTTGCACAGCTTGCAGGTGATGGTGTGTCTGCCTTTGCAGACTTTTTCCCACAAAATCTGAAAGTGCTTACACTAAGGAGTTCATTTGCTAGCAATAGGAGCACCTACAATGCAATTACATCCCGCAGAATACTGACATCATTGTTCGCTGCTGCTCTGAAGGATGTGTGGTTAGTCCAGGAGCTGATTTCAGGGATATAACCTCATGCTACCTCATGTGCAATAATTGGAACAAACTGGGGTGGTTTAGCCTGGAGAAAAGGAGGCTCAGGGGGACCTTATCACTTTCTATGACCACCTGAAAGGAGGTTGTAGTGAGGTGGGAGTTGGTCTCGTCTCCCAGGTAACAAGCTATAGGACAAGACTAAACAGTCTCAAGCTGCACCACGGGAGGTTTAGGCTGGATATTAGGAAAAATATGTTCACCAAAGGGTTGTCAGGCATTGGGACGGGCTGCCCAGGGCAGTGGTGGAGTCACCATCCTTGGAGGGATTTAACAGGCATGGCTGAGGGACATGGTTTAGTGGTTGCCGTGGCAGTGCTAGGATAACAGTTGGACTCCATGATCTTAAGGGTCTTTTCTAAACTAACCAATTCTGTGATCTTCGAGTGAGCTCAGTGAATGTAATCTGATGTTATGAATATATGTGCTTCCAGTGCACAGGAAATGAGAGGAGAAGCTGGAGGTGGGAGAATCTGTGTGACTTGGGCTTGCCTGGTTAATCATAGAGGAAGATCTAGCGCTGCACGTGGGAAGAAAGCTGGGACAAGCCTTGAGTGCTGGTAGTGTTGAAACCTGAATCTTCCATGGCCGTCTCGCTCCCTGGGAGCCCCTTATCACTACAGCCATGGGCTTAACACAGAGCGGAGGCAGTGTGGCACCTGGGCTAGATATATCATGGGAATGAGGCTAATTGTCCTTCAGAATGAAGGCTTTGGAGCTGGATTCTGTAGGTTCTCTAATTGAGGGGGGAAAAAGAGGCTTCTCAATTAGGAAGCTCAGCTTACAGTCAGACGAGGTTTGCACAGAACACTGATTTTTTGTTAATTCATCTTAAAGCACAGCTCTGGGGCCTGCTGGATACCCTCCGCTCCCATTGCAAGAATTTGCCACACTGCAGAATTGCAGTGTAGTGGAACAAAGGTTAAACTGAACTTTATTCATTCAGGAAACAAATAGGCCTTTTTGCCTAGCCAGCTCGTCAAGCTCTGGATTTATTCACCTTGTCTAGACTTGAGGGCTTTAGTTCCCCACCAGTGCTCCTGAGCCACCCCAAATGCAGAAGAAAAATACTTAGGATAGGGGATATTTGTTTCAAGGTTTGAGCAACTCGAGTTGCTTGTGTTCCTGTTGTAAGATCCCATCCAAATGTTATGAGCTGAAAGTAGAAAAATGCAGTTCTGAGTCAGATTCTCATCTGATACAAACTGGAGTAACTCTACTGTAGTTTGTGCAGACATACAAGTGTCTGCAGCTGTGAGTCTGTCTAGGGACAGGTCCTACAGCTTTCCAAGCTCATTCTAAGGGGTCCTTGTTCCCATCTGTCTAGCCTGAAATGGGCATTACCAGCTCGAACTGACATTGGAGGCACCTCCTGGTTTCAGCATGATGATGGATGGCTTAAGCAACAGTGTTATTTAACACTCGTGTGGAACTGAATCTTGCCTGATGGAGCCTGACACTTTTGCTGTGGGCAAATGCTTTCATTTTTATCCTTATTCATCCTGCAGCTCGGTTCTGAGCTTTCCCTGGCCAATATCTAGGTTTTGTGCACGTAGCTGCTTTAATAGTGAGTGAAATGATTCAGCCAGGGTCAGAGGACTCAACCTCTGGGGCTGAGCTGCCTTCCATTCCCTGTGTGCAAGCTTCTCTCACACTCTGCTGAGCAGCACGGGTGGATTAGCAGATCCTCCAGGCTAGAGCTCCACATGATAGGCAGGCTGCAGACTCCCCAAAGACCTAGTTATATTGCTAGGTGACCATAACTAATACTCTTGTTCCTGCAATAGGTCTCACAAGAGAGAGAGTAAGGCACAGGAGGTCTAGACATCAGAGAAAACAGCAGCACTGGGCTGTCAGCTTGTTCCCATGGTTTTAGATTGCAGCTGGGGGTACCTTAATGGCTTTGCTTGGATGTATTAGCAAGGCAGGATGTTCTTTCTGCTTGCTTTTATGTAGGCTGTAAAAGATACCACAGGAATTGTGAAGCTACAGACAAGTACACGGAATGTTTAGGCTAAGCAGTGGCTGGGTTGCCTAAAGCATCCATCTGATGCCCCCAAAGTATAATGTTCAGTTGCATGGCAGTGACATTTAGAGGGTCACACTGCTATTTACTCAGTGTATGCACATCCATCAGTGTGTCTGATGTGTCCAGCCCTGCCCAGTCTCTGGGTCACTGCACTGCCAGTCCATGTGCTCCTTGTTTAGCAGAAGGAGAACTGGAGTTCACCAATGTTTCATCTCCTGCTCAGGGTTATGCAGAAAGATTGTTTCGGGACCAGAGCTCAGACCTTGGGGTCCCAGAGCTGTGCTTTAACCAGCATGGACATATGGTTAAGGTGGTGGATCTAATAATACAGCGAGACTCAGCTCTCTGGCCTTAGGTGGCACTGAGCAGAACCTCAGAAATGCTTGTGAGAGCAGAGGGGACCCAGGAGACCCTCAATGAGAGCCATGCTGAGCCCTGTACCTGGCTTAGTGACTCTTGCACAGTCATCCTGGGGGTTTTACTGGGAACATACAGCAACATCAGCCTGGCTCTAACCAATCCTTGCAGCAGCACTCCTGCTCCTGAGATTGTATTACTTTTATGGGTGCACTGGTGTACTTTCAGCTAAGAAAGACAACAGCTCACAACTAAAACGTCTCTTCAGACACCCTATTAACATTGCTGTGTATTGGCTTGCAAGCAAAATACTGCTGCTGCAGTGAGCCTGTGGCTGCAAATAAGCTCAGTAAGGTAATGTGGAAATGGACTCAGTTTTGGGAGGCTCCAAATTGAGGCAGCTCTTAAAAGAGCAGCTCTGTACAGCCTGGAGGTGGCAAAACTGGACACCTCCCCATGCTGGGATCTCCTCCTGTCCTGCCCAGCCATCCCAGTTCCCACTCTCAGCGTTCACTGGTGGTATAGGGTGTGTAGGCAGGTTGCCCCATTGATAGGAAAACATCTGAAGGAAGTTCTTATTTTTGTTGTGTGCTGTCTGGGGAGGGAGCATCTGCCTGCTGGAAAGGAAATGATGGGATTTCCTCCCAGCCCCGTCCCTCCTACTGTTCCATGACTGGCTGGTCAAACTGAAAACTCCATCTCTAGTATGGAAAAGTGGCCTCTTGGCTTTAAGGTTACTTATTCTGATGCCTCAGCAGGTAGAGGGTGGGAGCCTGCTGCTATCCCAGGTTGTAGTGGTTCACTGTTGTAGCTCCAGAGGTGACCAATGTGTCAGCAAGGATGATGGTTGTCATGAATTTGCATATCAAGAGAAGTATCTGGAGTGGGAGCTCCCTGGGTGGTTCATGGCACCTCCTGCATCCCAGTCTGCATCCTGCAGATACCATCACAAGGCCATTGTCTCTGTTCAAATTCATTTGGATGTGGGAGCTTGACTTCAGTCATGAGAGCACTTTGTGAATTTAGCTTTATACATGGTGTCCTTCATAGCTGTGATGAGTAACCCTCACAAGTGGGAGATGCTTCCCTTTATCCCAAATACAAGCAGCTGTATTGCTCTGCAGGAAAGAGTTTCCTGAGGAGCTCTGCTTTGTGGGATGCTTTCTGGCACTTTGTCTTGGGAGGGAATTGAGTGGTGAGGAGCATCTGGCAGCCCACTGGGAAGGCTGGCATCAGTTTCATGTTCAGGGGAGAAACTGAAGAGCCTCTGGGGTGTGGGCTGGCATCTGTGAAGGGTCAATTCCATCCTCTGCCGTAGAAAACCCATTTCCAGTCCAATTACCCAGAAAATGTGGGTTAAAAAGGCAGTTTCTCTGTGGGGAAAATAGCTCTAATATTAAGAAATTGAGTGAGTGGAAAATTCCTTTGGAAATCTAATGTGGGGCAAATTCCCATAATGATATGCAGTTATTTTTGCAGAGAAACAGGCTGATTGTTTCTTTTCCTGCTGATTTTCCAAGGGACTGTGCCTCTGTTCTGGAGAACTATTGTATCTCCCAGTGAGCGTTATCAGAAAGGACATGAGAAGCACTCATAATGAGAATTAATAAGTTTCTGCTGATTAGTAAGAGATACTCAGCACTTGTCGAACACATTGAAATTAGTAGCAAGTTAATCCATCAAATCTGAGGCTGGAGCCAGTAGCTGGCTCTTCCAGATGGAAACATGGAAAGATTAAGAATAACTTGCTGAAGGCCATGGGAAAAATCAGGAGCAGAGCTGGCATTCTCAGGTAGGAGTTAGAGGATCCTCAAAATCTTTCCACTTGCTGTAAAACAGGAATAATCCCTGGGACCCCCACTGAATTTACACCATGGAGAAGGGGTGCCCTAAAACACGTCCTCCAGCCTCGGTGCTCTGCCTCCAGACACACTGGTGCTCTCCATGCTTGAGAAGCAGCTTTCCTTTGGCCAGGCATCTTTGCTGGATGGATAAGGCCAGCTGGGCCTGCGGATACCACAGTGGCAGAGCCCAGCGCTTGGGAGGTGCTCTCCCCTCAGTGCCAGGGCTTCTTGATGAGGTGTCAGTGTACAGCTCTCAGCACTGGGAATCTGCACAAGCCCCTCAGGCATGTGTGCTTTTCTGAGGTGTTTCAGAGCTCCACTACAACTGATTTCCAAGGGCATTAGGTGCTCAAGTACCTTTTGAGTATATGAGACTATGTCTCTCTTTCCTCATACTGGAAATGGAAGTAAGAGCACTTCAGTATGCTCCTGTGTGCAGACTGCATTAAAGACATCAAATGCTACAGGGATAAAGGGCAATAAATAACACCTTTGCCTTTTTGTTACGATACCAGCAGGGACCCACAGCAGCAACTATCTCTGCATCTCAGACATCCCCCGGGGTCTGGATTTCTGGCTTGCTTCTAGCTTTTACCAATAATTATTTGGTCAGTTTTACCTGTTTGGCCTTTTGTGTGTGTTTAATGGGAAGCACAGGGGACTCTTCCTCTCTTTTTGATGTGAGCATGTGGGTAAGTGGTGTTTGATGAATGCAGCCTCGCTGTGCATGCACTCCTGCCCTTTCAAACCAAATCCAGAAACTCCTGTCACTCCACGCTGCTGCTGTGGTCACGTATTGTCTAAGCAAGGAACAGAAGCAAAGCTTCTCATTTCTTGTATTTACTGCTCTGGTCTTTGTGCAGAATAGCAGGTGTCCTTCGGCTCTGCCTCATTTGAGGCAACATCAGACTGGATGTACAGCTAGGAGGTGAAGAACTGCGTGCAACAATTAGAAGGACATGATAAAACAGAATGATGGCTTGTTAGAGAGCAAAGCACGTCAAGTACAGGTGAGCCAGAGAGGTTTGGTTTCTCTGCAGAGGATACATGTTTTTTACTCCTATTGAGGAGTATTACTATTATGAGGATGTTTTTACTCCTATTGCAGTAATACTCACAACAATTGCCTGTTGTGTATGCAGAGACATCTGAGGGAATTCCTGCCTTTATCCTCAGCAAGTAACTCATCTCTCTGGGCTGACAGAAGAGCCTTGGTGTGGGGCTGCAGTGGGGAGAGGCAGGTTCTTCTGTGTTGGACTGCATCTCTGGCACTGCACTGGGATTGCCTGGCATGATCATACTGCAGCAAGGGAGCACAAAATTGCATCTAATCAGAGGGGCACAAGCTCCTCTTTGTCCCCTGGCAGGTACACCTGCATCTACCTGGACATCTGCCTGAGAGCAAAGGAAAGAGAAGTTAAAAAATAAAAGGAATTTAGCAAAAGAGACAGAAAGGAAGAAGAAAAAAAGCATTGTTAAAGCTGGTGTTAATTTGCATTTGCAATTTAGTCTCACAAATGGCTCTTGGGGGTAATGAGTTACCTGAATCAAAACCCTATTGAGGATAGAAATTGTTTTTAATTATATGCACAATAGACTGAATAGCTTGAAGGAGGTGCCCTTTTACGCTGTGTCTGCTGGAAGCAAAGCAGAATTCCTGGTGGCATCTCTCTAAATATTGTGATTTGCAGTAATGATGTGAGGCTGTCAGGAGGTTCCTTCCATTCAAGAGCAGTAGCCATGAGTCTTAATTTGATATTATACCCCTCTTCTCCCACTCCCTGCTTTCCTGTTTCCTGAGGACATTTTTTCATGATATTCAGAACAGTTACTGATATTTAACATCTATGCAAAGGAGCTGGAGGGACAAGAAGACATAACCTTCGAGAGCCAGGGAACAAGGCAGGTTTTGCACCAGTGGTAAAGATGGTGACCCTTTGGTGTCCATATGGACCCTATGGTGTCCATAATTTGGACATAAAGCCCAGGCTTTCATGGGAGAAGGAGGCAGCTCTCCCCCACACAGAAGGTGCATGGAGGTTCTCTGCTCGCCTGGGAAAGAGAGGCACGAAAAATGCCCTGTTTCCTGAGCAAGGAAAGGGATGTTTCATCACCAGGGATGCAATGATGTTCAAATCCTCACAGGAGAAATTTGAGCTGTTACTTCAGAGGGTGCAGGGTCTGTGTCACATCTGTCAAACCTGACAGTAGGTTTGTACCTTTAGGATCTCCAGTCTCTCCCCTTCTGTATCTAATATTCCCTCCCCCCACCCCCCTCCCCCTGCCTCACGTCTACTTCAGCCCCTATGACTTTGTGATCCCATCAGGTCTGTACTGTGGAAGTTTTCTGGACTGAGTACTCATAAGCTGAGTTTCCAGTCTGAGCAGTTCTGCAGGTGTTTGGGAGAGCCCCGTTTTCCCTGTACCCAAAGACAACAGGGACCTGGGGGGAAGGATTGGGGCTCCTAGCACAGAGAAGTGGGAGCTGCCATCCTGGGATAACAGTGGAGGATTTCCCTACAGAGGATTTTGTGCTCTTTCATAACCACATGCAGCAGATGAAACATCTCCTCGAGTTACTTTAATCCATTAGCAATGGATTTCAGGAAAACACCAGTAATGTATGTAACGTGCACCCAGGAGAAACAACAAATGGTTAGTTAGAGAATTTAGATTTTAATTAAGTAGATAACGTATGCTTGCATTTAGTCTTAGAAATGAAAATGTATTCACTGTAGAGTAGCTGGGTTCTATTAGGTCTCCCTGAACATAAAGAGAAGGGTTGATTATTACTGATTACTGAACTATTAGAGGGTTGTGCCTTGAGCTGCTTGATTGTAGCTCTTTTTGCTTCTGTTGCTAAAAGGGTTCTTGTCTGCTACCCAGATATGGGTGAAATAGGCAGCGTCTGGACTCGATTTGAAAATTAATTCTAGGTTACAAACCTCAGCAAATGATACAAATAATGGTGCTGGTTACTTCTCGCTGGTCGTAACAGCAGGTTTTCATGGTTTATGGAGGCCTGTAGCAGAGATGCTGCACATTGCTCCCACTCATGAAAGGCCAAGGTGAATGTGCTGCTTAAAGAAGGGGTCATTGCAAGAAAAGAGCTCTCGGAAGCAAAAAACAGACTCAGAGCTCTCCCAGGGTATTCCCATGCTCTGTGATGTCTCCTTTGCATGGCAATATCAAAAGATTACAAGCCACACAATACACTTATGAAACTGCTTTACCTCTGGATGCCTTGTGAATATTAATTAGATGAGCCCAGCAACATCTTAGGAGGCAGCCAAACATTACAGTGATTTAGCAGTAGGGAGACTGAGGCACCAGTTGTTAAGTGATTTACCTTTGAAGAAAGCTATGGGAGATCCCATCATGGGATGCAAATCTCCCACCTCCAGCCAGTAGCTCTGCCTCTTTGGTGCACTATTTATCCACGCATTTGTATTCACCAGCATGCCATGGAATGCTGTTCTTTATTTCTAAAGCCACTGCATTAGGAAAAAAGCAAGAATTCAGGGGCTTCTGTAACAGAGGAGCCACGTTTCAGAGCTCTCCCATTCCCTTTCTCTCTGCAGAGTAGCCGAAAAACCAGAGGTTGTGCTTCACACCTAAAGTGATCTCTTTTGATGGGTAATTGCCTGGGGAAAGCATTTGCAGTTTCACACTGCCCTGATTTGGTAGAGACCAGGCAGCAGCTGCTGACCTCAGGAGGAAGGGAAGGAAAATAGATCTTAAATTTTCTTGTCTTCAGTGTAGTTCAGCATTGCTCAGCCAGACCACAGCTTCTAGACCAAAGTTTTCTGTTTACACACATGTTTTTGGTCTTTCTTGAGCTCTTGTTATTTATCCCCATAATATTGAAATGCCTTCCAGCATTCAGAGTTCTGTCTTGGCTGTGCTTCCTCAGCCACCCAGGGAGGATGTTGGTTCTGGGATCACCTTGAAGGCTGTAGATACTCCACAAAATGTATTACCAAAACCATTATCTCAAGGAATGGGCTACGTAAGTGCTTAGAGAAATCAGTCTTCCAAAGAAAGCTTATTCAGGTTTGTTTGATGGCAAAACCTGAAGGAACTGACTGTGGAAAATGGAAAGAGCCCAAGACCTCTTGTATCTGTGGTCCTGGCCTTATGTCTGAATATCTGGAAGGGGGATTTTTAAGCAGTTTCCATTAGTTAAAAGCAAGCTTCTTAATCTTAAAACTTTGTGGTGAAACTCTGTTAATGTAATTATGTTTCAGTGAATTTACCTTTGGAGAGCAGTACTTTGGGACCACAGATGTTGATGAAGAGCTTGAGAGAGCTGGCTCTGATCTCTTGCTCTGTGACAGACCCAGTGTGTGTTTATGAAATGTCTGTCCTCCACCTCTGGGTAAAGATTATGGCTGCAATCAAGAGAGCTGTATTATCTTTTTGACATCTATAACACTGGAGATAGCTGCCTATACATACCCAGCAGCAAATGAGAATGTCTCATCATTAGAGTAAAGCATTCATTAGACACTTGTGTCCTAAGATGAAGACTTCTATGGAAAATGAATACATAAAGATGCATTGGAAAAAAATTTGCCTTCTGCTGCCTATTCTCACTGAGTGCATAGGTGAAGGAAAGGTGACCTTTCCTGGGTCCCGCATTCAGCGTATTTCACCTTCTCTTACGTTTGTGCTTCATGGCAGAGCGTAAGAAAAAAAGTAAAGGAATTGGGGAAATCTGTGGGTTTTTTTTTTTTCCTTGTGTGTATTTAGGACAGTGGAGAGTGACTGAAATTGTTAAAAGGCTGATAGGCTTGTGGGGGGCTGCCTTTCAGGAAGGGAAGGAAAACATTGTGCAGGACAAAGGCAGCGTCTAAGCCTCTAGCTGAGAAGAGAACAAAGCCTCTGCTTCTGTTACTGCGTGGCTGTGGCAGGCACCAGCCCTCCATGAAGTGATACAATGCCTAAAAGGGACAAACCACGGTGGAGTCCCCACAGTTCCTCCCAAAGGAAGGCAGCTTTGCTTGGCTGCATTGTCCGTGTGGAGCAGTATCGGGTGCTGAGAGGCTGGGCCTTCTGCAGTGAGATGCCGCAGTAATAATCTACGTGCAAGTTTGCAGCCATTCACAGTAAGGATAATGGGATATATTGTTCCATCTTTTTAGTTTCTGATAACAATGAAACCTTCCTTCTACCCTTCTTGCTCCTTCAGTGCTGGCTCATGTGTCCAATCCACTTAAATAAACCAGGAAAGTAGCCATTAATGTCAGAGTTCCATAATGAAAAGCTGACTGACTCACCACTCGTGCTTGCAACATTGTACTGTGATTTTGAAAGAATATCCAAGTTGACATTGGAGTTTTTAAGCAGATTAATTAGTCCCATTTCATTTTAAGTGGCAATGACTTAATAGGTACTGCTAATGTACAGTATGTATTTACTTAAAGCCATTATAACATAATATTTACAGGATACTAACATGTATTAATTACTGTATAATGAACCTTGTGACTACACTATTGCCATTCTTGCTTGAGTGTAAAAGTTTTATCATCTTGTGAGGGGGGAGGGAGATTAAAATAAATTGCATGCACATTGAATGCTTATTTTTCATAGGAAATGTGCAAATTACAAGAAAATGTAAAACAGGGGATCCAGTAAATCACAAACAGCCAACAAATGCTCCAAGACATGCTATAATGTTTTTTATGAGCGTGTTTTACAACCCATTCATTACGCTGTCTGTCCTTCTGAAAGCTGGTTATTAGACTGACTGGGCAAAGTAACATGTGAATATCTGTGCAACTAGCCATGAAATCACAACCAAGTTGCTCACTTTTATTGTCCCGTTTCTTGTCCTGGAAGATGGCCTGAAACATTTGCCTTCGTATTGTGGCTTCACAACACATAGCAGCGCAGTTTGTGTTGCAAGAGAGGTTGTGGGGCAGTTTGAAGCTGGTACAGGGGTATGTGGTGCTGGAAGCAATATACGTACAGCTCAGTTTCTTCTTCCTGGGAAAAAGCATATTGGATGCTGCAGTTATAGAGTCCTAGAATAGTTTGGGTTGGAAAGGACCTCAAAGCTCATCCAGTTCCAACCCCTGCCACAGGCAGGGACCCCTTCCACTGGAGCAGCTTGCTCCAAGCCCCTGTGTC
>JBCJKH010052253.1:2184-14989 GCA_039877255.1 Loriculus beryllinus
GAGGATGGATGTTCCCATCTGCTGACCTGTCAGGTGGTTTGGCTCATACCAAGTTATCACTGCTATCAATTTCAAGAAAATCTGGACCAAATAAATACAACTGTGAATTAAAAACTGCAAGAATTCAAAACTGGCCACCAAGCTTACATAAAATAAATGCAAAGTTTTTTCTAGGAAATTTATATGGGAATCCATTTTTGTCCACTACTTCTCTGTGTACACACTAAAGCATTTCCTATTCCCAGAGGGTGAAGCAATTAAAATCACAGAATAATTCTAATTCTTGAGCACAAAACTGTGATAACTGACTATGCAAAACAAAAAATAATAATAAAAGAAACCCCTTATTTCTTTCAACAGAGGATGCCAAAAAGAAATGAGAAAGCTAAGCACACACAGGTTTTCTGATTTGCAGATACCATATAGATGTGTCTGTATAATTTTATTTTTTCCCTTCTCTTGAGAACAATCTCATGACATACCTATCAGAAAAGACCATGCATAAAGATCATCCCATTCAGGTAGGCAACGTACAATTAAAGGAATAGAAATAATAATTGCTATATGGGCCTTTTAGAGGAAGCATTTGGATTTTCCACAGATAATTCTTTTCTATGGTTCATTCATCACCTGTTCAAATGTTCAGAAAATTTATGTGACAAATTATGAATGTACTCTTTGTGTTATATATAGGTGATACAGATATTTTAGTTATTTTGTAACAGAAGTGCTCTAAATCTGAAAATATTCTGAAACTAAAAAAGTCAACAGATGAGGAAGATTTTGTTTATCTAGAAGGTTATTCCATTTCATATTTTAGTAAAATTAGATTTTTACCTTTTATTCCAATATTACAGTTAGAGCTACGAATCAGAGTTGTTAATTCTCAGGGGTGTGATACTCAGGCTCTGTGTGAAGCAACACAGAAAGTAATCTTTCAAGTAGATTAATAGATGGCAGAGAAAGCAACAGCATGTGCAAACACAGACCAGCAGAGAGGTTGGGAAAGAGCTAGGGTAAATATGTGTACTCTGTGAAATTAGGTGATAGCACTTAAACACCAATTTAGCTGATAACAGTTTGCATTTCTGCAAGTTCTTCATGGTGAAGGCTATAATCAAGGTCCTAAATTCATCAGGCTTAATTTTATATTTCTGAAGTGGCAAAGAGGGCACTTTTAAGAAGACATTATCACTTGAACAGCTTTTTTCCGCCCTTACTGCTGTTAACCATTGTCTCTCACTGAGACACTCTGGCCTATTTAATCAGCATAGAATTTACCTTGAGTCCATAACAAGACCATTTACTTCCCATTTGGTTCTACTCTGAGCACTCAAAGGAGACCTAAGTGTCCATAGACCTTGCACTTGCCCTTTGAAAAGGATGAATTCACTGTCAATGAAAAAATAAAGATGCCCATTAAACAATCCTCTGGTATTAGAAGATACTCTTCCTGAAACCATTACACAGGGGAGATCTGCTTGTATAGCCATAGAAAGTTTTCCTAGCATTGATTCATTAAGGTTACTGTGAAACTCTTTATGACAGTAAATAGAGCTTAAGGTGCTCCTATACCCGCAGAAAGTGTCATGTCTTAAAATCACAGGGATAACAGCAAAGATAATTCTCCTGTCCTGCATTTTTTTTTCTGTCTAGGTGGGCCTTTGTAACTGTACCAGTTTCCACAGACATTATTAGTAGCCTGCAAGTAATATAGAATCTAAAGATTGGTACATGTACTTGTCTGGAAATCTAAGTACTTAAAATCCTTAATTCTATTCTTGAAGACATAATAGGAAAGCAGAGGGTATGAAGGTTCATCTGACCCCATTCATGTTTATTATTTCTAACACTGGAGTCCTTTGACTTTTATTCCAGAGAACAGAAAGCTTTTCCTTTGTTGATCTCTGTATTTCATACTATTTGAAATGCCATAAGGGAAATCAAGCGCAACTAGCTCAGCACTTAAATGTAAATAGAGTGTAACAGATCAGATTTATTTCACCGTAATTGAGTAGGACAGGAAATGAGGGTAAGAATAATACAGGGAATTTATACATGTAGAATGCGTTTACCCCAACCTATCTACCAGAAAAGATCACCACATACTGCCCGCATTCAGCTTGTGTATAGCATATGTATCTCCAGCAGATCCACCATCTCTTGCATGGTATCTTTTCCAAGGCCAGTATTTTAGTGTTGATTCTTAGGTTTAGTGTTGATTCTAAGACACCTCATGTGTCCTGTACCAGGTTGTGAAAATAATTTAGAAGCCTCAGGATATCTAACAAGGGAATAGGTTTCACCCAGGGTGATATCATTTGATGTCAAAAGATAAAAATAGGCATTCCTCATTGTAAGGGATAACACTACAGCAGGGAGGGTAGATGGAATCTTAGACAACTCATTTTAGAATTGATTCTAGACAAAGAACATAGCATGGGCTCAGATGTGGACACCTACACTATAGGCATCTGAGTCTGGATGATAAAAATGCAAACCACATACTGTGCTATATAACAAGATCATGGCCACTAGATTAGTAGAAGTTGTTTTCTCCCTCTACTGGGCACTGGTGAGGCTACACTGGTAGATTCTTCAATTTTGAACTCTCCTGTTCAAGAAAGGCTTAAGTAAATGGGAGATTGCCCAGAGGAAGCTACTAGGCTGTTTAGTCTAGCTGGCATCACCTGGGGGTTGGGGGGAGAGGCCAAGGCAGATGGGCTTGTTTAGTTTGGCAAAGGGGAGGCTAAACTGCAGTCTAGCACAAGTCTGCAGTTGTGAAGGGGAGGAGCAAATTTATGGAGCTAAACCTTTCTGGTTAGTGCATGGGGCACTAATAGAAGGAGCAATAGCTGCAGATTGCAGCTTGCAAGGGTCAGGTGAATAACAGGAAAGAGAGTTCACTGTGCAGCACTGGAATGGCTTGCTCAGTGGGGCTATGAAACCTCCCTCCTTGGAAGCCTTCAAGAGTAGACTAGACCAAGCCATGCTGAATGAATTGATCTACTCTTGACAATAGTCCAGCTTCAATCAGAGCATTGAGATAATGATGTCCAGTCCTCCAGCCAATATTTCCACAATCCTGTGATGCTTAAAACAGTAAGTATTAATGCTGGATAAGCTTAAATTAAATTTATTGATCTGTATGTTGTGTTCAGTCCTAATGGTGCAGTCCTGGCCTCTTAGAAGATCAGTGGGGCTTTGTCCCTGACTGTTGTGGTACTGAGAGGCAATGTTGTTTATCACTGAGGAAAAACAGAATCATGCTTTAATTTACATTGAGAAAAGAAAATCAGATTAAAACCAGAAACCTCAATAATGGCCACCTTTATTTTCTTAGTCATACTTTGATAACCTTCAGAGTTGGGTGCTACACAATTTAAGAAATAAAACAAGTTAGTAGATTTCTTTGACGTAAGTATAAATTCAGCATCTAATCACTATTCAAATACTCTGTTTTATGAATTTACTAGTTGATCTGCTCTTGCATACTGTGTGTGTTTAAAGGGTGAATTTTCAGCCTAAGTAAAACACAAAGATGTAAGTCTACTTTTTGTTCTCTGTTCCAACTCAATTAAAAATAACGAATACTTTAGATCCCAGATTAAAAATAAGAATAAAATAAATCCCATACCTTCATGCATATCAGCAGCATTACTCATTTAGTACCTGGAAAGTGCACATTTAACTTCCAACTAAAAATGCCTTAAGAATCATCCCCTGAAAGGTATCTAAATATAGATTATTTCATCACCTGTAAATCAGTCTCAAAATGGATGCAGCATGTGAAATGCTAAATGAGACCCGACTGGTTAATTCTGTGCCTCTTGCAATCAGAAGGAATAACAATTACAGTACCAACTGCTAATCCTAAGAAATCAAAACACAGTTAGGCAGCCACTAAATTCTATTATAAAGTGTAATTATTATTATTAGAATTCTTTCAGAAAATGAGACATTATGCAAGTACTTAACCTTTTTTAGTAGCTAGGACATTGTTCTTTACTGTGCTACTAAATATACTCATCTTTAAAAAGAAAAAACCCTTCCAAATTCTGGAAACATTAGCTGGTTCTTTTCTTTAATGTTTAATCAGAAATGTTGAGACTGAGATTGTTTTTTTGAAGTGGATTAGATTAAAAATTATATTTTAAGCAGACAGAACATGGAACAATTTGTTGGAATTAGCATAACTGAGAGCTAAAGGTATTACACTACTGACATGTACTTCTCATTTGCTGGGTTGGCTGGTTGGGATTTTTTATTCAAATACTTAACATATTCTATCACTACAGTGCAAAGTAAAAAGCAAATCATGGCCTTGATGCGTACAGAGACTTACAGCTTCAAGGTTGTATTTAAATATTGGAGGCATAATCTTACTTAATAAATTGGAATCACATTCACAAATTTATTTTATTTTTTTCATCCATACAGGAAATTAAATAGGTCTAAAGATAAATGAATGGGTGTTACAGCTATAAATCTCGCCCTGGGACTCAGGCATACCTGTTTTCCTTCCTAAGGTGTATTGATTCCTGTGATTCCTTTCATACCACAGGTTTTACTTTCTAGTCATTTACCTGTGCAATGAGTTACCTGTCACCTTGTCCTCTTGTTGTGGTTCAGACCCAGTGGGGAGCTAAGCGCCACGTAGCCACTTACTCACTCCACTCTTCACCCAGTGACATGGGGGAAGAGGAAAGGAAAAGTAAGAGCAGGAAAACTTGTCAGCTGAGATAGCAATTGTTTAATAACTGAAGAACAAGTGAAAGAAGAGAGTAGAAAACAAAGCAAGTGATGCAAAGGCCTCACTTTTGGATCACTCACCACCTCCTAGAGGCAGACTCATGCCCAGCCACTCCCTAAGCAAAAGATGACCTACTCCCCTAAAAACCCCTCTTTTCCCTTTTTATTGCTGAATACAGTGTTACTTGGCAGGCAAAACCTCTTTGGCTAGTTTGACTCATCTGCCTGGTTTTGTGCCCTCCCAGCCTCCTGTGCTCACACCCCTCCTCTCACGTATTCACTGTGGGGGACAGAGTGAGAAACAGAAGGCCTTGACACTGTGAGCACTGAGCAGAAATAGCTAAACATGAGTGTGTTACTAGCATTGATTCTGAACACCTATCTAAAACACAGACACATATGAGATGCTATGAAGAAAATTAACTCCATCCCAGCATGACCTAGTCCTCCACACAAACAGCTGAAATGCTCTTTAAAACAAATGTAATAATTAGCCATATATTTTACCTTCTGTGTTGACTGTAACAGTAATTTCTTTGAGAAATGCTACACACTAAAGAAATCCAGCCCCACTATTTTCTCATAAATTCTTGTTGACTGCTCCTAGACAAATCACTCTTCCTAAGATATTTCCAAATTTCATTCAACAAATTGTTTCTAGTAATTTCTCACCTGGAACTGAATCTATATTGATTGGCTATCTATATTGATTTGTTTTCTGAGCTGGATGTTCCACTGTATTATATTTACCTTGAAACCTGAACTTAGTAGGGGTGGAAATGAGGTTCAGGGTGCTTTCCTGAAACATTGCTCTACTGACAAGTTCTCCTTTGGCTTAATTTGTGATGACCACCTCCTACAATCAATCTCACCCAGCTTCCTGAACTGATGGCTGCCATTTGTTGCTTTATCCAATGCATTTGTTAAATAGCTTTATTAGTTTGGAAATTTCTGTAAGTAATTGAAGGTCTGTCAGCTGCTTCAGGCTTACCTGGCTCTGGCAGCCACTGGCTTACTCCCCTGGACAGCATCTCTACTGGGAGCTGTCAGGTTGCTACTCTTCACTAACCAAAAGAGACCAGAGAGTCACTTCTTTTGCTTATTTTTACACTTGGGGATTTGGAACAGGCTGCAAGTTCATTACATGGCTATACAAGATNNNAGATGAAAGTTTTATCCCTAGCCTGGATATGATCTTGATATGCACCCTGACCTGTGCGCTTTTGGCATGCTGTGGTCTCCGTCAACCCTGCTGTTGACCACCTGGAAACAGCACTCTTTGTGCACAGGTCTAAGTCTCTGTGCCTTGCCTTCAGTGTTTAGGGTGTTATCTTTTCTCATACTCTACTGTGTAGCTAGTAGCTACTGTATACTCTAGTGGATTTATGTAAAGTAAGGTAATGGGCACATGAATATAATGAAGAGTGAGGGGGAGAGAGAGACAATGCACAGTGTATGTAAGCTATCATAACTGCTAATGTCCTGGTCACAAAGTCTAATTTGCTTTTCTGACAAGTACACCTTTTAGGGAAGGACAAATTAGGAATGGAATGGAATGGAATGGAATGGAATGGAATGGAATGGAATGGAATGGAATAAAATTAAATTAGAGCAGAACAGACTAGTTCCAGCTGAAAGGAACTTAGAATAACATCTAGTCTAACCACCAGGACAGTGCGAGATGGTTGCAAGCCATATATTAATTTCAATATTTTTGAAGTCAGCACCTTTTTACTATCATTACCTTATAATGCTTCCTCAGTCTTCAAGGATGTCAACAATGTACTGGGACCATCCTGAAATTCTATAAAGTCACTGGCAGTAATGACATGCTTCTTAGTATTCTAGAAGCATACATTAATATAGGAAGCATACATTAATATAGGAAATGTATGATCTGTTATTATATTGCATGATCAGTGCCAGAACAAATTTTTAAGATGTTTAGATTCCATTTTCTTCTTATTGAGTCTTAGAAGTAAATTTGGGTTTTGTCCTTTCCCAGTGGATTTCCTGTTCTTGTTATAGCAACAGTAAGAATTTTAGGGTACTTACTGCTAGAAGAAAATTAATTTATTGGAGCAATGCTATTTCTACAAGCCTTCAGTTAATAGAAGTGCAAAAAGAAATCTTATCAAAGATAAGAGAATCATTTCAGAATGCCAGAACTTTTCATTGAAACTATAATTACTTAGAGATTTGTTAACAGGTATAAAATTCTAGGAAAATCTGATTCTAAAAATAATATAAGATTGCTTTCTTGCATAATTTACTTAAAATCTTTGTTAAAACTAGAGCAACAACCAGAAAGCTACTCTGTGATTTGTGCTTGAAAGCATGTCTATTTTTAATAACAACAGAAGAGACAAAGCATAGCATGTACTTGATGCTTTTTAATAAAAAAGACTGTGTTATTTGTTTAATAATGTATTTATTCTTTTCTTGAAAGAGTAAAATCAATAAAGCAATACACACATACACTTCCATATATGTAGGTAGCAGAGGGTACATACAGATTACTAGTCAGCACAAAAATATTTCATCTTCAGCTTGTCCAAACTACCCTTGTATAAAAACATATGAAGCATATGGCAGTTAAGGTAATGGCTCCCTGGACATTTGCATAAAATTAAAGCAGACTATTTAACTCGTCTCCAAATTCAACTTTCCTATTTTTGATGTTCTCCAGGGTTTTGACTCTGGTTTTTGGTTTTGTTTTCTAACCTGGGTTCCTGATCAGCTTCTCTAATGAGAACTTGATTCCTTGAGTCCTTTATTGTCTTGTTTTATGGTTTGGGTTTTTATGTTGTTTGTTTGTTTTTCTGAACAGTCCAGTATTGTTTGTTTGCACCCTTCCTCAGCACTGAAGATATGGATAGATTCTTTGTAAAATAGGGACAATGGTAAAAACAAAAGATCAACACCATGGTAGTAAGACACCACACTAAAGAATGAAGCAGACAGCAACCACTCCAGGAGCATGGAACTAAATCTCCTTTATTTTGATCCCCATCAAACCAAGTACACTTAGAAGTGTCGGAAGGAGGTAATTTTTTTATCTTTCCAGCCTAGGAACTTCTCAAGACAAAATGTCAACATTATAAGATTATTTTTAAAAAATATGAAGTATTGGAGAGAATGTATTATTTCTGAGTGCTCTGGAAATCTGAATGACAACTTTCTGAAGCTTTTGTGGATTAGTCTGTTGTTTGAAAGAACTGCTAGTTTTGCCTTCAGGCCCATTAGTTCAAGTCCAGAAGAGAGTGGCCTTCATCTGTCAGTCTCAAGCCATAAATCTAAAAGTCCAAGTGCAAGGAGCTTGCAACCTCCTGTCAGCCCTTGGCTCTGTTGCCAGTAAACAGAGCCACTTCTCAGTCGTTCTCACACCAGGTTTTGTGGGATGAAGTGACTGACATATCTAAAAAAAAGCCCACAAAAAACTTTTTGAAGGAGAGGTGGAAGTGGAAAATCTCTTTTTATATTGTACCAGCCTCCAACTGTCTTCCAGGTTGAACTCAGAAGCAGTTGCTTTGGCACAAATGGGAGGTGTCACACAACAGCGTGGGAGCGAGAAGCCAAGCAGTAGGCACTGTGACAAAAATGTTGCCACAGAACTCTTCAAATGAGGGAACTGTGGTTGCTGTTCATCACCTGTAGCTCCCTGAAAACAAATGTGTTTGGGCTCTGGAACTTCCCAGGAAGCTTCTAGCTACTTAAATTATGTATCTAATGGAGGGTTTTAGTCAAATGTTGCTAAAACTTTGAAGTCCTTTAAATCACACTTATTTAGCCTACAAAGTTTACTTGTTCTGTTCAGGCTGTCTATGGACAATCAAGTTCTTTAAACCATACCTAAGAGCTTTTGTAGTTTGATCCCTGTGGTCTCCAGCAATGAAATTTTCAAACTTTCCAAAGATCAGCTACCAGGAATTAGGAGATTTTGAGTTTCATTGTGCCTTTGGGTTTTGTGAAGGGGTTGCATCTGTGGCAGTCATTTGAAGGTTTTGTAAACTTTGCTGAACATCACTGTAAGGCTTTTTAGCTCTTCATGAGAAAAAGAAACATTTGTTTCCATCTGTATTATTAGTGAAAGTAAAAAATATCCAAGAATTAAAGACTTTCAAAGAGTAGGTTGTCTATCACCCTTGGAAAGATAGTGACCACATGGCCACAGATATGTTTACATGGCTGATGATTTGTGGTGTGTACCTGTATGAAATACCAGAAATTGAATTTAGTGTTGGGCAAACAAATATAAAACAAAATACAAACAAAAAAGTTAATTTTAATTATTTAGTTGCAACAAAGGCATTAGGTCTAAAATCTTCAAGGTTTTTAGAATGTGATTCCTCTCAATCTAATCTAGTTTATTCTTTATTAATGGGTCATTTTATTATACAGATTTCTCAACCCAAATTGTAGATCTCTACAGAAATAAACTTCTTAAAGGAAATGCCTAATATATCTTCACCTTCATAACATCAGTATAAATGCCTGTGTGCATTTGGAGAGTAAAATCCTATTCACCTAACTGAAGTTCTTATCTTCTGTAAAAAGTTCCTCTGTAGTTTACAACTTAGGCCATTCCCTCAGTTCCTTTTTAAACCAAATCAATTTATGAACTGCCTATATGAAAATTTTTGGAATTTTAGGACCAAGGAATGCTAGTGTACATGGCAGATATTACAGAAATAAATAGTATCTTGATTTCTGCAATTTTAAGATAAACATAGGGTATAGTGTTATTCTTAATTTAAGTTATCCTGGGTTTTTTTTAGATAAGGTAGAATAATTTGCATTATGGCATTCCCATGTTTGTCTTTAGAAAGAGTAAGACAATTCATTTAATTTTTTAAGCAGATAAAACTGAGAACCATAGTTAATCCTAACCACCTAATTATCAGAAATTTAAAATTGGCTGGTTGAAAGGAACTGACATCTAGACATTGTGAACACTGGTAACAATTTCTATATAGGTCCATTGTGAGATGGAAACTATAGTCTATACAAATAGGAAAAGGAGTTTGCATGGAATGAATCAGAAATATTTTCTTTACAGCAGTGAATTTCCTACTCCAATTATGACTGATTAATGTCTTGGATAATTTATTAACAACCACTAAGGTATACAATAAATAGACTCCCAAAGCTTCCTTAAGCTGTCCTTCAGTATTCTCAAACGTAAGAGAATACTGCAGAGTACTAACAACTCATCCTCTTATGAGGAGTATCCCTTTTTTGGTTAACTACCTCACTTACAAAAGAGGAAGGGTAGAGTTAAGAATCCACAGGTTACACACATGATACTCACACTATCAATCTAGTTAAATTATCTTAACAAACTTCTAAAATTTGTTTCAACTCACTAAGCAGAATAATCTAATGATATTCATAATATCATACTGTATCTATGAGGTTAGAATAGCAGAAGTAGCACTGGATCCATGGGAGACAGACATCAGACAGTATACATCCGGTAACCTCAAATATTAGTAAAAGCTTGTTTAGGAGGTCAAACTAAGTAGTAGGTAACTCTTTGAGAACTTATAGCTCTCTAGATTATATGATTTAACTATGTCTCTGTTGATACAGAGCTTAGACACTTGGCTCATCATTTTGATACCTTCCTACACATACCTAAATTAGGGCATTTGTTTCAAGTTGAATCCTATCCCTATGATGCAGGCATCTGAAGAAGTGACTCCTTTGCCTAAGCCTGTGCTCATAGTGCTGGTATCAAAGACTTCAGGATAGCCCAGGCAGAGTATGCTAAAGAGGGAACCATGATGTTAGATTTCTTGGTATGCATGATTGTGTCTCTTCCTAATCAACATCTGAACTCAAGTGAGATGGTAATATGTGAACAGAGTCATAGTAGCACTGTTATTCTAACTACTTGAGGCTTTTTCTTCAGTATGAAAATTATGTATGAACTTAGTTTTGCTATAAACACAGTGTGCAAGTGAATGCTGTTCCATAGAAAGACATTAT
Organism: Loriculus beryllinus; assembly: GCA_039877255.1. NCBI lineage: Eukaryota > Metazoa > Chordata > Aves > Psittaciformes > Psittacidae > Loriculus > Loriculus beryllinus. The sequence continues at coordinate 12,928 of JBCJKH010052253.1, forward strand.
TTTACATACTTTGCATTATTTTCATCCAAATGCAAGACTAATTTTTTGTTTGGTTTTCTTTTTTTTGATAAACAGCTTTCCCAGCACTTGAATGTGATCTTTTATTCTTCTGCTCTCAAGCTGATACTTGTTTCAAACCTCATTATTCTAGCTTCTGTTAAAAAAGAGCCGTACAGCCAATAGCATTTCATGGACCTAGGGTTAATAAGCATGGGTAAATAGCATGGGTCATCAGTAAATAATTGAAAGTTCTTCATTACATAACCTCAAAATACCTTTTTGTTTAACAGTGAAATCATTTATGAGATACATGGGGCTAAAACCAGTTCAGGAAGGTTTTACAGTTCTTTTCTCTGAATCAGAGAAACCATGGTTATTGCTGTGCTGAAAGCAGAAGTGATATGTCCTTCGAAAGTTGTACTCATCCGCCTTATATTTACATCATATAACTCACTCAACACATACAATTTTGTAATTATAAAAATTTATACAGAATTTTTCAGTTCAAATATTTATAATAGTGCAGAAATGGAAACACCTCTGGGAATAAAACAAGAATCAAAAGGTGACAAGATGCTGGAAAACATACTATGAATAGATTTAATATTCAAAAGATCAGAGACTATCTTTATTTTAAATAATCACTGTGAGGATGAAATAAGAGGCTGGGGAATTTACATATATAACAAGAATAACATTTGATTTAGCTAATTTAACTTCTTAATTGTGTTATAAATACATTTTACAAGTGGGTTTGATCAAGAGCCATTAGGATTTTGATGGAAATGTAATTACTTATGTATGCTCTTTCCTATTTTCAGCTTTAATAAAAACTTCAAATTTTCTGATGAAATTTGATTTTTTTCAATTTTAATTTTTATTTTATTTACATTAATAATTTCCCCTTTTTTAACAAAAAAGTTTTTATGAATGAATCTCTCAGGAAGTACAAGTTGTAAGCTCAAAGTAAGACTATAAAACAGAGCATATAGTTTACATTATATGAACTTTTAGAACAAAGATCTGAGAAGCTGAAGTTTCCTGATCAAGCTGTCGGAGTGAAAAGTCAAGGATGCATCTTGGTTTTTTTAGCTGAAAAATAGAAAAAAGACTGGAAAGATAATTCTCTGAAATGTGTTCTGAAATATACACAGTCAACAAATGTAATGTTTGAGTTAGAGATCAAGAAAAGAATGAAAATATACTATTTTGTAGCTGTCAGTAAATTAATATTGTATTTGACAACATATTCATAATAGTTTAAACAATTTATTATTGAGGAGGGATTTCACATATATGAATGTGTACTATACATCATGTTATATTTGCAGTACAGTAGATCTAGTTAACTGAGCAATAGTTATGAGCAATTATATTCTTTGCAGTATCAGGTTTCCAAAATTACTAAAATATAGTGTAAAATAAGACCCCTACACAATGAGGAAACGATATTTTGTGTTGTTTATTAAATTTAAAAGATCAGTGCACGCAAAGACTAGGTTATTTAATGTCATTTTACAAATAACACAATAGCAAAGCATCTCTGTGCAAAGAACTCAAAAATGCATTTTTTTAAATCTGTTCCACCAAGCCATGGCATTTGTCACTGTCATTGTGATGGCTGGGGATTAAGATCCCATTAGAAAGGCAGGTCTGCTTCTCGATATTGTGTGTCAGAAGTGCATTGTTTCTCAGCTAGTTGCAGGAACTGTGCATGTGTTGGTTTCAGTGTGCAAGGTCATAGTAAGCAGAAAAGGAAGAAGAGGGCATTTGTAATCAAAACGCTTTCTAGGTAAATAAATGTTGCTGCTTTGAGTAAGTAGGAGTGTCTGTTCCGTGAGTGTTGTAACTACTTAAACAGTGTGCGTTATTTCTTCATCCTGCATCCAAATTTACAAGAACAAACTCCACTATAGAATAAAAATGCAATTGGTGTCACCCCTGCTATAAATTATTTTTAAACTACAGTAAGGTGAAGGCACTAGTGCATGAAGCAGACAAGCAGAAGAGCTGAGTGGTCTGAGCACATTCAAGTGCAATCTGCAGTAATGTGCTCTGCAGT
>JBCJKH010052253.1:24197-36106 GCA_039877255.1 Loriculus beryllinus
TACACATAGTACTCAGTGAGACTGTGTGACCTGTTTGCCAGACTACAAATTGGTCAGTAGAAAGAAAGATGAGTGTACAGAAGTGGTCTCTACAAGGAACTGTTGCAGGCAGTCATGGTAGTGTACACATTCCTAAATACCATCATACCATGCTATTTCTCCATAGCAACTCCATTTATAGCTTGTTAAAATTCTATTTCAATTACATGTTATTAATGCATTCAGCTTTCTGAAAAGACAAGGATAACTTGTATGCTTTCTAGTAAGGCATACCCAAAGCAGTTATGAACTACTCACTTGATGTGCGTTTAGCATCAATACATGTGCATTTAACATTAATACATGTCATCAGTAATACACAGATGCATATATGAACACAGAAGGATATCAGACACACAAATATGTCTCAAGCAGTTGCAATAGACTTAAATTTCTATTAATGTTTCAATTTTATGAGTAATTAATATAGCAGTTGACTGTTGTAATTTATTGCAAACTACTAACAAATTGTTTATTAAAAAAAAGCTTTAAGTGCATTCATAGTGAGACAAATAGAACAGAAACAATTTGTTTATATGGGATCACAAACAAAAATTCTTTTCTTTATATATGCCCATTCACTGATATTTTTAAACTAAACTTAGTGCTTTTTTTTTTTTTTTGTAATTCCAGTTTTATAACATTTTTGCAATTAAGAGAGAGAAAAAAATTATAATCGTTTATTGAGGACTTCTAAACTGTTATTATACAAGATCTCTGTACTGCACAAATGTTTTCCTGGTAGGAAGATGACATTACATGAATATTTATGGAGCTCAGGTCTTAAAAACACATTGTGACTGACACTGATATTCCTTATTTCACTGGCTAAATTATTTCACCCATATTTATGTCCATTCAATTCTGAGCCAGTCAAAACATGACAGTAATAGAAGGTTTTTTAAAAAAAATATATATATGAGAAACCATTTGGGAAATGATACAGTCTTGGGAAAGGATAAAGTATTTGGGTATAACTGTAGTTGCATCTTATTCTCATATAGACATTTTATGGCTAATTACACATGTAGGAAGCTGTATGAATTCAGTACACAAATGTTCGGGTACGAAAAAGTGATGTGGAAAAAATGGTTTTCATATAATAATGATAAAAATTAATTTTGAAATGGAAAGATTGTGTAGAGCAGTCAAAATTTCAGTGACATTTCTTTCTGATCACTGTCAAAATCAGTTGGCTTAGAAATGATTTGTATGATATGAAAAAGTTAACATAAGAGTCTTTGTGCCCAGAAATGAGGGCTATAGTTATGCCAAGCCAAACAAAACTCTAACTAAAAAGATCTGCATGACAAGTTATTGTGGAGATTATCATAAAAAGGAAAATTCAAAACTTGTAAAATAAAATAGTTTTGTTTCATAAATTCATAAAATAATAAATTCATAAATTAACAACTACTAGAGTAAGGTGTTTGTGAGGGAGTCAGTGGGAAATAATGGAGGTAAAGGTGGGATGACTGGGAAAATATGCAAGACCCTGAAGCTATGAACATGAATTTTCTCAGGAAGAAATCTTGATGAGTAAATGTGAAAGTCTTCCTGAAGACTCACAAAACAAGACTGCCAAAATATATACAGAACAGGGTGATAAGAGTAAGAATCCTGCACAAAAGCTTAGGATAATCATAATGAACCCTAGCTTTTCTAGTATTCACAGAAGATAGTCATATTTTCTTTTTTAATGTTTCTATGTTACAGTTCTATAAACAATTTCAGATGCTGAAGAGCCAAGAGAAGAAAACAAAATGTTCTTCCAACTTTGCAGTTTAATGAAATTTGATACTGAAAGCCACTCAGCACAGATTTTTTTTTTTTTTTTTAAAGAAGCAACATATGTAAATAGACTCACTTTCTCCCAGGAATGTTGTCAACTAGTTAGAGGCTCACAGAAATCAGAAAATAGTGCAGACAAGCCCTTGTTTCCATATTGTACAACCATTAGACTTTTTGCAAAAATAGAGTAGTTCCTGAAGCAATCCCATATAAAAAATATCACTTGCTTACCTGAAATATGGAATGGGTTTATCTTAGTTTCTTCAGAAACTACAGAAAGCAACCTATATCTGAAATTCTATCATATTCAGATTGCACACTACATGAATGGTATTTTGGTTCATTTTGAGTCTGTGTTAGGTGAAATCTCTGATGTATTTGTATAGTTTTACTCTTTTGTTGATGCTCTAGCATTGGAAGGTTTAGCACTATGTTCTTACTGTCATACATGTCTTTCCTTGTGACAGTAAGAATGAAGTTGCACTAAGTTTTATGGCAGATTCACATAATGGTATCCATAGAGGAGAAAATTTAGAAGTGTTGGTGACTCTCCAAGCAATACTCTTAACTTAAAAATTACTTAGACACCTATGTTGGAGTACTTTATAATAGCAAGGTGGTTATGACTCAGGTAAAGTAAAAGTAAAGAATGCTGGAAGAAAAGACCATTTAAATATATGAGTAAAAATATTATCTGCTTTGAAGTGGAGGTCCTGACACTGGTGTACAAGGGATAATATACTTTATGCTGGTGTTATGTATGCATTGCACTCTAAAGGAATAATTCCTTTTTAATACTAATTATTATTTTTCCCAAATAATACTAACTATTCCCATAATTAGTATTCCATAACAAAATCCATTCAAAAGTAAATCCAGACTTCATAAGACCTTGGTCTACATTTATACACTTACCTGATACGATTAAAATACTGAATATTCCACCTCTCAAGGCCACTGTATATCTTCTCTTTGAATAGGATTTGGTTCATGCCAGCTCGTCCATTTAGGGTTTGCATACGAGCTAAGTTCTTAAGGTTCTTTCACCATTCATACAAATATAGTGATTGTGTTCAAAAAGTTATTCAGTTCACCCTGAAGTAGACAATGAATGGCAGATTGATTGCAGTGCTCTTCGGCCAGTTTTTCTGAATAGAGCTGTGGTCCAGAACAGCAAAGAGGCATTTAAAAATGTCATGGTATTTAGTTCAATTAGTTTATAGTCAACATTTGATTGCTCCTTGACTGAGAGCTCTGCTTTTGATTGTTTGCCCCTTATGCACAGCAAGCCAGCCACTGTAGACAGTGTGAATTTGCACAATTCAGCAGTCTTTCATGGTTATTTGTTGTGTCAGCCTTTCTAAAGTGCAGCAGGGCTGGAGGTTTCAGGCATTTCTTTGAAGAGACAGCTAAAATGCTTCAAGTCACATATAGTCTTTAATTGTCCCACATTTCTGGTTTTGGTGAGTTTTTACTTGTTTTTACTTGTGAGAGAAATTGCTGAGGATCGAAAAATGCTTTCGGACTAACTGGCTGCTTTCTTTCTGATAAGAAAGAAGGTTTTTGTGACAGTATTTTTTAGAGCACTGGATGGATGCCTTGTTCTTCTTATGCTTGCTACAGTGAAATCTTGCTAGTAGGATAGACCTTTATTTCAGTTCCTTGAGCAAAATGTCCTTGAACTGATACACAGACTTTTGTACAGATCCTCCAATATGAACTTTTTATAGTCTAGTGTAATAGTCAGAGAATCCATGGAGAATGTAAGAGATCAAAGTTTTTATTCTGCCTGATGAAATTCAAGATTCCTCCTATTTCCTGGTTTGTCAGCTGATCAGTAGGCTACAGGGGTTTTTTGAATGTTCAATATTAGAAGCAATCAATATTGCTCTAGCTGAAACTTCACAGAAGAGTATACAAGAGTCATTCCGAGATAGGAAACACAAGGATTAATAGTATTTTGTTGTTTTATTCACTAAGTGTTTACACAGAAAGGGGAATAAAGCATTACTGGCTGATCCTAAGATTGTTCATGTGTTTCATTTGTGCAAACTACTGGAGAAAAATTTTTAAGAAGATAAGGAAGTAGAAACAAGCACTCAGAATGTACGCATTTGCAAGTAGCAACCCTAAGGGTAGGTGACTATCCTATGTATCCTTCTACTTGCCTAATGTTTTGTTCATATGCTGATCTAGATAAATATATTTTTAGAACTTTTTGAAAAGTAGTACTTCACATTTCTTCACATTGATGGAAAGGTGGGGTTTGGGTTTGGGTTTTGTTGTTTTTTGGTTTTTTACCCTCTTCCAGTATTAAAATATTTAGGCTAGGCTGACTTTAAGAAAGAACTCTTCTAAGTATCCAGAAGAGAGACCACGAAGCACTTTTGTTTGGTTTTAGTACTAATGACTTTTCTGTCACCTTCTGATAACAAGAAGATAACCGAAGTACACCACACCCACGTAGCTAGAACTAATCAAGCAGGAAGCACAGTGTATCACGATAATTCCGTGTCTTTATTTGAATGTGATAGGTTGGATTTCTTGCAGTAATCAACACAAGAGTGTTTTCTCCTTAAATTATTTCCATCACAATTGGACTCTCCTTTTACGTTATGAAAGACTTGCTTCAATGAAGAAACAGTTCTTATCCTGGGCAACATTGTGCTTTAGTTTGTGCTAACAAGTTAGTGGGTTATTATCATTTATTTGCTTATTTACACATGAAGCAGAATGCTGATCAGAACAACTTTCAGATTAGGACAGAACCTGGTAGCCCAGGGTCCCTGCCTTTCAGTAATCATTTCCCAGTGGAATATCCTGGAAAACAGAATGGGCAAGGAAACAAAGCAAAGAAGCAAACAAACAAAAAAAAAAAAAAAAAGCAACATTTTTTTTGTGACATATCTAGTCTCAGGAAAAAAAAAAGAAAGACATCTTGGAGAAATTCTGCTTAAAGACAAGACTGATTTGAGACAGAGCCTGGGGTAGGGGAATCAGGCAGCTTGTCCTGGGAGATGTAGTTGCTGATGCCTCTGCTGTGTAAGGGTAGAGACTTAGTTCCATTGAGTATCTGGGTGATCAATGCCCAAAGGGTTTCTTTTAGACCTGTCTTTATGATACTTGACAGGTTTAGTTCTCCAAAGAGTCTTCTAATTAAAGAAAACATGCAATGTTTTAAAATATTATTTTGGGAAGCCAAATATATAGAGACTTAATTTGCACTTTAAATCAAACATTTAAGTTACATTTGAGGTGTTTTGGTTGTAGTTTACTTGAGTTTTCCTCTCCTTCTATGTTTTAAGCTTCCATTTCCATTACAGTAAGAAACGAAAAATTTTTCAAAATCTGAGAAATTTCCACATGTGGAAATTTTGACCACCGCTCTGAGAAAGCACAGTTGTATCTTTGCAGTTTGAATTAGCAGAGATATCAAACCAGTGATCCAGTGCATTCTCTTTCAAACACTCATTCATTCTCTCCAAGTAATATCACAGAGGAAAAGACAAATTTTCTGCATTTGCAGAGAAAGTATGAAGATCATAAGATCTGAAACGCATTTTTTAAATTTTTTTGTTCATTTAAATATGTACAAAAACCAGAAAGGACTTAATTAAAAGCAAACCATCACACAAACCTGTAATACTTAGGTAGAAGAGGAAAAATTAAAAGCAGAAAGAACAAGTAATAGAGTAAAATTTTCATGGCAACTACAGGAACTAGTTACTAGGTACACTTTAACAATTTTAAGCTAACTATATAGGCAGAACAGATAAAGTTAAATATAAACTTCAGATAGAAAATAAAGATAAGAAACCATTTAGGAATTTTCAGTTTACCTGTTGCTAGCTCTGCTTTAATCAGGAGCACGTGATGAAGGAATATTAAAACAGGCAAACTAATTTTGCTTTACAAAAGATACTACAAAATCAAAGAGAAGCATTGCTACTCTATTGCAAATTAGTTATCTTAAGTATGTCTAAACATCTGTTTCCCTTTGTTATTTCTTCATCCTTTTAGATCTGCTAACAGAAATGTATGGCAACTGAGATTAGGGCTGCAATTGTTACTGATAAATGTCATAGAATTAAAAGAAACAATACCACCTTGTTCTGTATTCAAAAGGTTGGTTTTAATTCCTTCTATTCTTTTAAGGTAAATAATTTTCTTTTATTTCCTGGTCAATCGATATGTGAAGGAACATAATTTTCCTAGATTCTGAGTCCTATGCATGCAGCAACTGTGCTTCTACTTAATTTATTTTTGACTCTTGTACTGTTGTCTGTAAGACTTACCTCTCAAGTTTTTCTTATGTTTTCTCAACTTTCCTAGTTATTCTTATTTTTTTTCCCCTTGATATCCAAAGCAAAGATTTACTATTATCCTGTAAACTTGTGTCTAAATGTTCTAAAATCTTTATTTTCTACAGCCATTAGAAGCTGTTGCATGACTCTCAGATAAGATTTCTCAGTCATGCTTTACATTTCAAGATTACAGTTCCAAAAAATATGGCGTAGAGGGGTTTTGTCATCTTAGTTCTCTGCACGCCTGCTATTCTTTACAGCTTTTTTTCAACAGTTCTTTTCATACACTATTTCACATATGATAATACATTCTCTCTTAATTCTATGCTAAACTCTTAACTCGTTTCAGATTACACTTCAACATTTGCACATTCCTTACTGTTAAATATCTACAAAGATTCAATAGTCATACTGGTAAAACGAGTTGGAAATATTCCATTGAATTTTTTTAACAGAAACTGTGGACATTCTGGAAACAATTCACTTTGAGAGAAAGTCTTCATTTAAGTGAGTGTGCTAATAAACAAAATAGAAAATTGAAGAGGAAAAAGTAGACTTCCTAAAACATTCTAAAAAATAAATAGGGCTTTATGCAGAGGCCATCAAAGTCAGAAAGAAATTTCCTACACTGTGGGAGTATTTTGAATTTGATCTATTCCACATATATACCATATTTGTTTTAATATTAACAAGTAGCATCAAAAAATGATAAGATTTTTTTTTTTTAAATGTACTTTCAGCCAACATTTTTCTAGTCTGGAATTAAGATTCAGGATTTTATGTAATTTTTTACTACAGAGGTTTTAGCCTCTTCATTTTTCATATCATCTTTACTAATACAGATCTTTACATATGAGCCAATGTTGTCTCATAAATACTGAGAAAAAATTAATAACAAAAGAATAAAGCTGTAGACACAGAATTGTCTTAAGAGAATTCTTAGTCTACCAGAGAAAGGCATAAATTTGTAGGTAATGCAGAGCTAAATCAGATTTTTTTAGAGTCCTTCAAAGGATTAACTAGAGCTCTAGCACCACAAGGAAGTGATCTTTTGCCTCTGAAAACAGTGATGCATAATGCACTTTCTGTTCAAAAAGGCTGATCATTAGCACAGAATATCATAAATGCAACTTATTGCCTTAACACAGCTAGCTGACTTCAGTACTTTTAGCAGACAGAAGCCTGAGAGGGAAGAGAAACAGGAGATTGTGATTTACATGAGTGAAGGGATGGTACCGTCACAAAACCAGCAGAGTGGCGGTGTGACTGTGGAAGCCTTTTCATCATCACTATGAAGAAGGACTGTACACCAAGAAAGGAGAGAATGAAGACAGTGTGGGCTAAACATAGCTGAGCAGCAAAAAAACTGCAATGAAAGAGAAGCTGGTTCTTTATGCTTCTATATATAATCTGTATCTCTATACAACACTGTTGAGAAAAGTACTGGTGTTGATTGGGTTTGCATGAAGAATGAAGTAATTTTTATATCTTTTTTATTTAACATTAGCTTGGTGGTACTCATTAAAGCCAAATAGTTGGTTATTAGATAAGCCTTATTAATACAAAATTGTGCCACCTGTTACATCTGCTTTCCAAGGCAACTGTTCCAGCAAATGCTACATAATTATTTATCCACCTTTTCAAACTGTATTGAAAGGGTTGCAATCTGTATATATGGAATACTAGTTTTAAGACAAAAATAAAAGATAGAAAGAAAGCTAACCAGCAATACAGATGTTTGGACATGTGTGCTAAGCTTTTGTATGGAACTGCTTGGAGAGATAAGAAGAATTTGGATCATGTGTAAATTCTATAATCCAAAATTGAAAAGGCTTTAGGCTTTGCTAAGAATTTTGAGGATAGCTTCTGATAAATTGAAAAGATTTATAATGATGCAGGATTATATGTCAGAAGGCAGGAAAAAAAGAAACCTTGTGGATGATAATGTAGATGTTCTATGCCAACTATCATAGAAAGAATCATAGAAAGAAGCACTATACTATACAGTCTCAATCAAATTAATTGTAAGATCACAGGTTTAGGTTTGTTGACCCTGTTCATATAACTGCGTTGACAGTGATTTATTTCCTTAGAAAAGAAAGATTGTTCATCAGATTCCACAAACATTTGTAACTGTTGGGGAGATCACAGGAAATAGATTTTTTCACCAACTTGAAAATAAATCACAGAAAAATGTGTAGGAATAATATGTGTTTTGTTTAATGAGATGAATTTTGTGACAGTTACATGCAAGAGTGTTTGCATGTGTTCTCAAACTTGTTTTAAAAGAATTAGGAGTACATCATCTTACAGAAGGTCAAATTTTGGTAGTTTGTATCTTTGATTTGAAGGTCCCCAGCTGAGTTTCCAGGTGCTGGGCAATATGGCAACCACGATACTAGTGGGGTTTCTGAGGGGTTGTTGTTAACATCAAAATCCCACAGGGAATGTTCTTTCAACTGGATAAGTTTTCATTCCCAGCATCTTTGGGTCATAATCTCTATGTTGAATGCAAACTCGCAATCATGTAGAACTGACAAAGGAAGGTACAAACTCTCAGCAATGCAGACCTTTTGCGTTAGCTTCAGTGGCAACAGGACTTAGTTTCAACTTAATGAGAAAGAAACACTCTATTCCAAATATATTACTCAAGATACAGCCACTCAAAAATTTCCTGCTAAAAAGATACTATGAAAACAACTGATCTTACCCAGAGGTAACATTTAGAGAATATTTCTATCTGAAGGTAATAAGCATCTGTATTACTGCTATAGAAATAGTTGCTTTATTGACTGCTAGCTTTTGAGGGGCAGTGAAGTGATTCATTGGGATCAGGAAGAAAATTCAACTTTCCAGTGGAGTTTAAAATATATATTTCATCTTTCTCCTGTAAACATTGCAGTGGCTAATTTTTCATACCAAGAAGCAAATTTAAAAGCTATATTCTATATATGAACTGACAGATGCTAAGATGAAGTAATTTACTTTTAGGCTTATCACACTATTTTCATCCACAACTCTTATATTTCCTTTTCAGATTTCTCGGTTCTTTTCTACTTGGCGTAACAGATACTATCAATGTGTTACAAAACAAAATGCTTGCATCTTAGTGCATCTGAACGAAAAAAAAAAAAAAAATCCAGTATATATTTTCAGATTTTAGAGGAAGAACGTAGTAGAGTAAAAGGAACAAATCCATAGTTTCACTGTATATTTGTGAGGGGTGAGATTGGTTTTTCAGCATTGGGGAAGGAGCGGGAACAAAAACTAAGAAGATGTAAGCTGAAAACCGGAGAACTTTTATCAGCCAAAAGCCTGCAGAAAATTTGCTTTGCCAGAATCTTTAATATTGTTAAAAAGAGGATTAACCTCACTTATATCCTGAAAACACATGGGAAACTCTAATCATCATTTTGCAGTAAAGACATCAGAAGAAAATTTTACAAGACTCATAGCAGTTAATTAAAGACAGATGACCATTCAAAACTCTTTAGAAACTTTCATTCACACTAAAAACAAACATTGAAAAAGTGGTGGAAAAAAATAAAAATCAGAGGACAAAGCCAGGAGAGTAAATAAAATAATTTAGGACCATAGAAAACATATTCATTGAAAAATTCATTAACTGCGTTTCACTAGTGAGAATGCTACATTCTGTGTTGTTTTAATGAATGGGTTGCCAAGGAATACTTAACAAGATGAGAAAGTAAGCTATAAAGGAAATCATAGAAACGGAAAAATACAGCTAGCTTTTAGTATCTATAATGCTAGCCTTTGAAGGAATATAATTTAAAAGAAAAGAAATGTCACTGTAGCCAGACATACAGAGACAAAGAAATATATACAGTCAGTTCATTAAGGTTTGCATCCGTAATGATTGTCTTATGCAAGAATTCTGCAAATCACAATGTTCTTAGATAAGAAATATCAGATAAACATATGCCAAAGCAACTACCCTATGCTTCAGAGCTGGACATGCTGTATTAAATGTAATTTCTGTGGAAAGCCTGGTGAAATATTTCTGGAATGAAAATCCTTATTCCAATGAGTTTCTGGAATAATCTTTTGTGAGCCTAGCGTATCACTGAGGTCTTGCATGTGCATCTAATTGTGTAGCTATACTATAATTAACCTTCTGCAGGACAGAAGGACAAGACACTGAACATGCAATAACAAGCAACCCTTAATTGCATTCTGCTAGGTACAAAGAATAACTGTGGAGATATTTTCAATGCTCTCCACTCTTCAGTGAAGACTCTCAGGAACTGAGCATCCTGATCTCTCATGTGAATAAGAATGCTTTGGATAATGCTTTCCCTTACAATTTTCCTTACAGGCTTAGGATTTGCCTCACTCGTTTCCTAACAACATTATGCAGGTTTGCATGGAAGCATTGTGATCCCTCTTTGGCATCTTTTTCTAGAGTGGTGGTCCCTATGATAGACATTAAAATAAGGCAAAATATGCCAAAAGACATATGTCAAATCTTACCCTAGAAATAGCATGCCTGTAACTTAGGCACTGTGAACTGGAAATGTTGATACCTATCAGATATAGCCGTGCAGAGCCACGTCTCTCAGGTACCAAAGAAAACTGTCTCAGGCTGTAGTTTAGCTTGGCTCTAGGAAACAGAGTACATATTTTGAACTCAGATGTCTTCTGCAGATTGGGAGGCAAATTAAAGCTCAGTATGTAACTCTCTATTGAAAACTTGTAACACTGAGTTTGAGATGAATGACACAGATTTTTAGGATTGAGGAATGTCACGTTAAATATCCAAAAGATTTTGATAGAAAATCCTCACTTTGTCTAAAAACACAATATATATGCACTAGCGTCAGTAAAAACTGGAACTGACTTGATGTTGAGCACTAAGGGTAATCTTTGGGTTTAGATACATAAATTCCTACTTAGGCTCAAGATAGCTCTTATGAACACATCACTGGTCAGCTAAATATTTAATAACTATGTTATATTGTAGAAATAATTAGAACTTTTCAATCACTCATACCATGTAAAATCAGTATAGCTTTGTTCTATTAAACCTTGTTAGAAAGGTAATGAATTATACTAATAAATATGAAGTAAGCATTCTGAAGAAATATCTCACCAGAACAACTCTAAATGTCTGATAATTTTGTCTATCGTATGTCTAATACATTAATTAGGAAAAATATATATGTATCACATCCTTCTAATGCCAAAAAGAACTGTGATTCATGTTTTGACCCAAAGATTCCTTCCCATTTTGTTGGTGCTTGCCTTCAAAAAAGATAATCTATAACAGATTGAAGACACATAGAGAGATTTGAATTTTTAACTCTTAGTATAAAAGAGGGAAAAAAAAAAAGATGAACAACCTGCTAAGAGAGGAAGAAGTGCCTGAGATGTAAACAATTAAGGATTGTCTTAAAGATCTATGAATCAATTCTGGTATGAATAAAGATTTTTTTTTCTCAGGTCAACAATGCACTGCATATACCAAAACATAGGATAGGGAAACAATATACATTGTTTCAGTATCTACATAACATATATCTACATAATATCTACATAACATAACAAAATTAAGATAATATACATTTGCATGTAGTGGAGTGAAATCTATGATGCTGTAGATATTGAGAAAATGAACATGAGCCAGCAGCATGTGCTCGCAGCCCAGAAAGCCAACTGTATCCTGGACTGCATCACCAGCAGCGTGACCAGCAGGTTGAAGGAGGTGATCCTGCCCCTCTACTCTGCTCTCGTGAGACCTCACCTGGAGTATTGTGT
>JBCJKH010052254.1:4339-16801 GCA_039877255.1 Loriculus beryllinus
TCTTATAAGAGAAGTGGGTCAGTGACTCTCCAGAGTCCCCATGGGAAACCATCCCCACCAGAACTGCCATTCCCTGTGGGAGGCTGCAGAAGGCAGCTCGCAGGCAGCACGAGCATCACCAGCCCTGCTTCCATGTGCTTGCAGCCACGTCTTTTTCTGCTACAGAATTTGGCTGGGGAGGTTGGAACACCAGAGTGAAGCACTGACCCCACTGGCAGGTTTCCAGTGGTACCAACCTTCTGAGACTGGCTTTGCACAGGGTTTGGGTCCTGCCAATAACATTGGTAACAACAAATAGGTAACCTAGTCCATCTGTCCTGGACAGGCATCATTCTGCACTGGTGCTGAGATGGCTGCTGGACAAGGGCACTGAAGGGAGGTTTTGGGCTTAAGCCACACTCAGCTTCATTTGCCCCTTTGCAAAAATCTTTGGTCTTTCCAGAACCTGCAGGATCACCAAATCCCACAGGGGAAGCAGTTTTCAGAGCATCCCATGTCCTCCATTTCTCTCTGCCTCCCCACTCAATGCACTTGATTGTGCTTGAGATGTTCTTTGTGCCAACCAGCAACTGAGTACCACATTATCTTCTCTTTGTGTTTCAGAGGCAGTGGGACCCGTACAGCAGGGAACACAACGAAGCTGACCAGAGGCTGTGAATGCTGCATCCAGCACAGGAGGATGTGCCGGAGCTGCTGGAGCTCATGGGCACAAGGTGGGCAGAAGCTCATGGCCTCTTGGCCTGAACAGATTCCCTTCAGTCCCGGCCTAGTCTTACTATGTTCCCTGTGGGTTAGGTTAGCACATGCAGAAGGTTTAAAGGAACAAAGAGCAAAGCACTGTGCTCTCTTTAATTAAGAAACCAAACTGGAAACCTTCACTCCAAGTGGAGAAGGTCTGAAGGAGCTGAAGTACTGGCCCCATGGACAAAGGAAGACCTGGCCAGCTGCAGCCAAGGCAGGCCACGATCACTCTGGGCAGTCCCAAAGGTCTTCCTTTATCTTACATGAAAACACCCCCCACTCGTCCTAAGTTCCTCTCAATTAATTTTTCACACTTGTTGCCAAGGCCAGGGGGTGCCACCATGGAACTGCAAGTGCAGCTGTTTGCACCCCACCTTGGTGTACAAGAAGGATTAAAGATTTATCCTCCAGTGCAAATGTGCTACCTTAAGCTCTGATGCAATAAGCCACTGCCGAGGTCAGCAGCTGTCATCGGGTGCTTAGTGCTGTGCGTCACTGCGGAGCAGAGGGACAGTGAAGAGCAATGGCCCTGGTGGGACTTCTTGCACATCCAGGGACTTCTTATCATGGGGCAGCTGAGAGTGTGAGCAGCCCGGGGCAGCCAGGAGCTAGATACACCTTCCCGACATGAGATGTGCTGACTGTGGCTTTGGAAAAGCCCAGTGCACTTTTCAGACCCGGACCATACTCACAGAGTTGTTTAAAGGACAGAAAGAAGCTTCCTCGCTCCATCGACTTTGTCTCAGTGTCACAACAAACCCTCTCTATTTATTTGTATAATTCTTCCTTCCCATTACTGTGCAAAGCCAGCTCAGTGCTGAGGAATGAGCGAATTCCTCTCTGGCTCCCATCTCCAACAGCATTGTTTATCCATGGCAATAGCAAAGTCTTCACTGCAAACAGTGACAGATGAGTCAAAAAACAGGCGAGCTCTAATTAGAACAGAATGTTTTGAAGTGGTAAATTAAGCAAACTTGGTCAGGAACCCCCAGGGAATCCTGCAGTGCCATGGCAGGGTGGCACATTCAGGAGGAACTCAAGCAGCCCCAGCCACACCACCAGGCTCACATGCAGAGCCCTGTCCCTGTGTAGCTGTTTCATCAGCACCCACCCACCTCAGCTGGCAGCTCCAGACAGCGAGACAGGATCCAGACAAAGGGAAGCTGCAATAGGCAGGATGTTGTAACAACACAAGTCTTGGTGACACAGGCACAACAGACACTAGATTAAAGTCAAGAGACATGTTGCCCTCCTGCTCCCATCCAGCCTAGGCAGTTTCCACTGCAGAACTGCTCAGTGGCCATCCCTGGGAGCCCCAGCCCCTCAGGTTTGTGTCTGAGCCAATGCTGACAAATACCAGTGCTGTGCCTACAGCTGAGACCAGAGCTTGCCTTCCTCCCCACTGTCCCCCAAGCAAAAGGCTAGAGCTGGGCAAGAAGCAGGCAGGGGATGGAGCTGGGACAACTGGGCAAGGGGCATTCCACACCAGATGATGTGCTTGGAAATAAAAGCTCAGGGAAAGGATGAGGAAGGAGGATGTTGTGTTTGTGGTGTTTGCCTTCACAAGTAACCGTTACGCTGAGGCTCTGCTCTCCAGGAAGCAGGCTGGACATCAGCCTGCCACTGGGAAGCATTCAAGAAATTCCTTACCGCTTTGCTTGTGTGCACAGCTTTGCTTCACTTAAACGGCCTCTGTCTGAACCCACGAGCTTCTTTGCCTTTGCTCTTGTGATTTTCCCCCAAGTCCTGCAGGGAGGTAGCGGGGGACTGAGCAACTGCTGCATGGTGCTGAGCTGCTGCCCAGGACTGACCCACCACACTTGGTCAAGTGGCTGCAGCATTAAATCCTCTGTGAGGCTGTGAGAGGGTCCCCAATGCAAAGTCAGCATAGCTCTTAAGATCACGTTTTAAGAGCTCTGAACTCTACAACTGTCCTTGCCTAAATGGAATAGAAAGAAAAACCCTGTTCACTCCAGACTGAGACTAGTGAAAAACAGTCCTGTTTATTTGGAGATCTGTCCACAACAGGTATAGAGTAAGGAGCAAATCAAGTCCTAATACAAATTGGAATCAAAATAACAATTACTTCAAGGCTGAACTTGACCCTAGACACATTCTGGTAAAACTCTGTGGCACTTCAGCTGCTCTGAGAAATGGAGAGGACATTCTCACTTCCACTCTGGTGGACAAACTGGAACAACAACTTAGCAAAGTTGTCAGGAAAGCTCTGTGAGTCTCAGGGGTGTTCTACCAAGCCAAGAGGGCAGTCTGTCAGCTGAGGTATGAGACTGGTTTTCTTCATTGGTTTGACTCATCTATTCTCCGTCTACAGAAGGGACAACAGTTATGCTGGAGTACGAGCAGCTCATAGTCTTCTGTGTGAAACATCTGTTAATGAGGAGCAGGTTTAGGGACAAGTTAGCTTGGGACTTGCTCAAAGAAAACGCAAACCAAGTTCAGTGACTTCTTTACGGCACCAACATTCTGAAGCTACCCTACAAGAAAACTGGTCTGGCTTCCAACTGCTCGAGCGTGCTATGACCTGGAACAGAGCAGCAGGCACTTCACAGGGCACTGCCAATGCTGCTCAAGAGCACAAACCTGTTAATTACTTTTGCAGAAGAAAAAATTAGACAGTTTCTGTGTAAGCAAACATGACTGAATTCCAGTGTTTCAAAAAGCCATTCCTGAGAGGGCAAGGAGAGGGACAAAACCAAAAGCTAACTTAGTTACTGACTTTCCTTGCTAGAGCAGGCTGAGAGACAGAGCAAAGGAAGAACTATAAATCAGCGTTTGTTGTTCAGCCAAGGTTTGCTTGAGAGGCTCTGACTTGCTGTCAGTGCAACTTCTCAAATTCAGCTACCTCAAAGTTTTCAGCTGCTCCTCTGTGTATCACACAGTTTGATTTTTGGTTTTCATTGCCTTCTTTGTCTACATCATTCAGGAACTTGTTGAATACATTTTAAAACATGAGGTTTCAATGACTGGAATTGTTTTGGCTGTAGGGTTTTGGGGTTTTTTTAAAACCTCTCCATGAAACCATACCTGAAAGCATGATGGACACATGGTGACAGAGGCATCTGGCAGCAGGGAGCGGTAGTACTGCCACCGCAGTGGCTTTGGCCAGCGTTTAATGAGGACATCCCTGCGGCTCATGGACCGAAGAACAGCACGATTCACCACCACTGGAACAAATTCTGAGCCGCCTTGCTGCAGGAGAGCAGGTTCAGAAGGAATTACTGTTACCAACTGCAAAGCCCTTTGAGGATTAATAAGCTGTTGCAAGCAGCAAAGTAAAATTCGGTAGAAAAAGCTCATATAGAATTGGCCTGGGTCTAGTCCCACCAGGCTTGCTGAGCATTATCAATACCTTCAGCGACAGCAGCATCCACCCACAGCGAGCTCCCATGATTCATTTTAACACAGCTCCTTGTACATAACACCCATGCCCAGAGCCTTTATTAAAACCTCACAGCAAGGACTGATTTACAGGTACACTGCAGAGACACAGAATACCCTGGAGACAGCCCCACTGTATCACTGCATGGTGACAAAACCAAGTTCCAGGAACGTTTAAGATCTTTGTTGGTTTTGTGGGGTTGTTTATTTAAGAGAGCAATTAACTGGTAAATCCCTTTCCCTCTCCAGCACTGTCCCTCTCTTCCCATCTCTGCTTTGTGTCTCTCTCTAACACATTCACACCAGAAGAGTGGCAGGGACTGGAAGCTACATTTTTTTATTCATTTCTGTTGGCAGCAGGAAACAAGCAGCTATAAGACACAGGTAAAGCTCTTACCTCAAAGCTCAGTTTTGCTGTAAAGGGGTCATCATCTTCAATATCTGTACTGTCATTAAGCCTCAAGCTCTCTGCATCTAGATGTATTTCTTAAGGACTGTCATCACAGTAGCCAGCACCCATAGAATAAATATGAGCAAATCAGCAGGACTGGTGTCCTCCTTGTTCCAGAGTATTCTCAAACTGCTACGGGGTCTAGATTATTACAGAAAGTGCTGGAGAAGGGCTGGATGTAATTCACAGTGACTGGGAAAACTGATTATTGCAGCTGCTAGAGAACAACAGAGCTGACCACAACCAAGCCTGACGCCAGCTCTGCTTTCTTCCCTCTCTGCCCCTCCTGAACATGAAGCAGCCTATTTAAACTACATTTTGAGCAGCTAGAGTCAGAGATGGTGTTTCCTTGGACATTACTCTGCACATAATATTACATGCCCCCCACAGCACCTGGTAGCTCTGGATGCCAAAGCAGTCCAAAACAGATTCCAGCAGGAATGGTAACAAAGGAAGTCCATGCTGGCTTTCCTGGGCTAAGAGAAGGCAGCCTCTAAAATGAGCTGTTATTGGAGTGAATAACACACTTGAGATCCTCCCCATTCTTCACAGAAATCAGCTAGAACAGGTAAAGCATGGCATTCCGTTGTTCAAAAAATAGTTCACATGATTAGAAACAAATCATCCTGGTGAAAAAGCCTTATAAAATACTAGGTTTAGTTCAGACACCTCTTTGGTGGTTGTACTAACTTGAAGAGAACAGTGTAATTGCACTCACATCAGTCATCCGACAAAAAGGAAGTTTTAAACCCAAGGAGGGGAAAAGTAATTCAAAGTTGTTGTTTTTCCCCTGAGGAAAGGGCTGGAAACCAATCTTAATCAAAAGGATACTGTCGCTCATCATCTCCTGCCATTTATTTTCCCTTTTATTCAATCTTGGAGCTTCAAGATCAATGAGAGCTACAGCTTCTTCATCTGTGATGCCATTTTCCAAATAGAACTCAACCAGGTGCAGCACTTCTAAAGGGGTGTGAAAAGCAAGAGTTCAGACAGTGCCTCCCATAAGATACTGTGCTCATTCAGAGATGAACACCCTTGGCTTCTACAATGCTGGTGCTCTGCCCACATGTTCTTATGAAGCAAGTTAAAGGCAATAAAACAAACAAAACCCCCTTAACTTCCCAAAGGATTATATCTGTGTTAATGAAACACTTTGCACACACATCTCAGAACAAAGCAATGCTTTACTGCTGCTGCTGTCCTGCAACAAAATCCAGCAATCCCTGGAACAAGAGGCAGCCACACAGTCAAATCTAACAGCAAAAGGGAAGATTTGCTTGTCCTACTAGCCCTGCAGAGAAGAAATTAAGTACTAGCCAATTCTGTTCAGTTAACATATATCTACTTGAAAAGCACAACCACATGTGATATTCCAACGCACCATAGGAGGAAGCAGAGAAGACAAAAGGTTGTCTGCAGTTAACACAGACATTCCCCAGGTTATTCAGCAAAGGGTTGTTGGTAGAGCACCTGTAACATAAGGGCACAAGCTCCTGCAAAGACACATACAGAGCACAGTGATTATAAACAGATTAGCATACCCTGAAATCTGTTTTCAATTAAATATGGGTTCCTAAGGCTTAACACCACTGATACATCATTATTAATCTGGAGAAATGCTGCTGTGAAATCAGATCCCTTCACATCTGAAAATGCTTTCCCTTTTAAATAAAGCAGGAAGTTTTCACATTAAAAAAGCCGTATCTACCATTGTAACAATTAAACTGTCACCTTGACTTTGCAATCTCAGAAGCAGAACTCTGCATCAAGTACACAGTGACAAAAGAAGTTGAAGAGAAAAAGGCTGCCAAAGCAAAGTTTTTTGCTCTAAGGTTTGGTCAAATTTAAGTTCTTCAGTTAATTCACTGCTCCTCCAAGAGTGCAGTTATTTTAGACAGTTCTTAAGATTGTGTTTCTATTATTTCAGGTGGGCAGGTGCATGTTCTCTTGCACAATACAATTTATTTTTACCGAGTACTCCAGGAGACATGGCTTTATAGAACACTGCAGAAAGTCAGGCTTCAGTTAAACAAGAAAAGTTGTTAAAATAAGACTTAAGGAAAGAAGGTTATTCAAGGGATAGGGGAAGGAGGAGAGGAGTGCCAGGAATGGGACAAATGAAAGTGACCTCCAGCTGGAGAGAGAGACCAAGACTGTGGAGTAATTGCATGTGGATTAGACAGAAAAGGCTTGAAAGAATTAATAGGCAGAGAGGAAGGTAGATGCCAGAGAGGAGACAGAGGATGGAAGCTGCCCATAAAGAAAGGGCTTATTTTAATTTTTTCTCAGGAGCAAAAGGCAGTCTGACCTGAAGAACAACAATAAAAGGACTGTTTCCAGCAGAAATATAATTACATCACAGAGCTATGTTTAATACATTTCAGACTTCTTTTGTGGATACAACAACTCAGATGCTTGGACAAGGCCGCATATTAACGATTAACATGAAACACGTTACAACTTACTTCACTGTCATGGAACGGTTTGGATCGGATTGTCAGGCTGCCTAGCTCAATTGATTTCTGGAACCTAGCTGGGATCTGCAGTCCCTGTAACTTGTCATAGGCATGACGAGCCAGTTTGTATGCACCAAGAGCTTTACTCTGTTTTGCCAGAGCAAACAATGTATTGCTATAACTTAATTAAGGAATAAAAATGAAAACAGCATTTAGGAAGAACTGCAGTACTCTTTCTGATCAGAGCACTTGTGCACTGGTGCTAGGAACAGAAGAAATCCACTTATTTTAAATCCACTCCATTTAAAAATGAGAGTGAAAGGACTATCAAAATGTCTGTGGGCAATTATTAGCAAGGCAAGGAGCTGACCCTCCATAAACACTGCTTTGGTTGAATATGTTGGCTCCATTTACAAAACTTCAGTAGTTTTAGAGTGAATGGACTTCCCCCCGGCCTAAACAAATAAATACCTTACAGCACCAGCAATCCCACTGACACCAACTAAATACCCATGATTTTATTGGAACTAAAGCACATGCTCCCTGTCATTGACCACAGGTCGTCTTTCCCTTTCATTAGTGTGTAACAGTAACTGCTGTTTGGAAAGTTACTGATCCTAGGGCATGTTACAAAGGTGTAATTTCCATAAAGCCTTTCATAAGTGAGAAGGTGATGCAATAGAAAGCTAACATTCCATCCAAAACCAGAAATGGAGTGAAACCAAGAAAATCTGGCCTGCCCGTGGCATTCAGTGACCCTTCTTGCCATCTTCTACAGACAGGTGGCTTTCCATGGGGGTCACTTCTGAAGTGTTCTCCAGAGATGCAATATGCACTAACAAAACTGTGCAAATGTGAGCCTGACAGACACACACAATGATACCAGCCTCATGGGAAGCAAAAGCTCCTGGTTTTCCCCCCTCTTCCTGTCTCGGTTCAGTCTCCTTGCAACAACACTGTCAAGACTCAGAGCGAACATCCTACTGCAGTGTCTGGTATCCTAGACCTTGCTTCTTCAACAAAGGTGATGCACCAGACTGGGTGGCTGGTTTGAGAATCACATTAGTTGATTTGTACAGCTCTCCAAAACTATTAAAAACCAGTCGTGCAGTTAAACACACAGCAGTTTAAAGATGCTGATCATTTCCTTAGGGACAAAAGCCAGTCTCCATGAACTATAGCCAACAGCTGAAACTGAAGATATCCTGTAGGAAATGTCTGCATTGTGGCTCAACATCAATTATTCCTTTCATGTATCTCACAAGATAACTTCTAGACTTTTTTTCTGTATTGGAAGGATACACTTTTGAAATCCCCAAAGGAGTCTCCTTTGTTAAACTGTGCAGCAGGAACCTGGAAATATTGAAGAGGGTTTCAGGCAAGTGGAAACTGAATGGCTCCTCCTGCAGTATTAAAAACACAGACATGTATTTCTAAGCTGGAAAACCAACAACTCACATCACTAAGCATCCTTGCACTGGGCACCTCAAGTACTGCATTTCTTCATACAGTTACAAAAAGAAGAGGTACTGACAGAACATAGCATGTGGATTTTGCACGTCTTTATCACCAAACCTCATGCAGGAGAAGAGAGAAAGAAATTCATGCTTGCTGAAACAGAATCTTTAACAGGCTATTTCAAACTGAGGGCAGACTGGCCAGCAGCATGGAGTCTCCATAACTGTCAGGTCTGAACTAGTCTGACCAGCAAAGACCTCCATAGCACAGCACCAGCTCCTGGGCAAGGGCACAGATCAAATGTTCTCAGTGTTCCACACAAAGAGTATTTTCACCAACAGTATCAGCAACATTGCTGTAACTGCTGGAAGTAGCAGGAGCTCCTCACTCATGACTGCTTATCATTTTGGAATAGTTCGCACACATCAGGTAGCCTGTGTAGGTCCAGAGGCTCAGGTCACTGCAGAACCAAATGGATACAACCAGCAAAAAAGGGCTGGGCGTGAAAGTCAGTCATCATCATCTGACACGCTCACATGAGACAAGCCCAGATCTGCTAAGCTGCACCGCAGGCTCTAGGAACTAAGACAACAGAAGTTCTTGTGCAGCACAGCAGAAGGGTGTATAATAAAATAAAGTGGAAGAAATAAGCAAGTAACTACACACTATCACTAATCTACACTCAATATTTAATTGCCTGAAAAACCATTCAATATTCCTGGTTATTTCTGGACCCCTAAAGAAGAATGGCCAGGAAGCATAAACACAAAAACCTCTAAAGCAAATGTCTTACAGTGTATCTCTGAATAGCCTGATAGACATGGTAAACTTCTGCCAAGTGCTGGAAGTGATGAAACTTCTGCAACATTTCAGTCTTCTGCTGTTCATTCTCTGCGGGAGGCAAAGGCATCAGTGTAAGTCTCCCAGGTGAGCCTGTCAGACTCAGCTGGAATACAACAGCATATTATGGTTTAGGTGCCAGCACTTCGGAGAGAGGCATGTACCAGTTCACACGTGCCCCTCCTCCCTGTGCAAACCACACATTGTACAGACTTACCATTTTTCTGGGCAAATTTCTGGTCTAAAGCAAGTGTGGTAAAGCACAAACTGGCTGAGGTGACAGTTTTAACATAGCTAGAGGCTATAGCTTAAAGGAGAAAATCCCTCAGGTCTGCCTCACTGGAAACCTCATCCATAACTACAGACTTTAAGAATAAACATTTGTTTGTAAATGCTAAATACACTACTAAGCCATTTGGAAATATCTGCATCTCTACAAAATACCTGAGGGATAACAGATCCACACTAACGTGCAACAACTGAACTAAAAAAAGAAAGATACTTATACCACCAGGCCAAAGGCAGTGTTATCAATCTTCTGTGTTAATTATTACTAAATTCCACTTGTTGTTACTGACTGCATCTTTCTCCCAGTGAAATGCATTCAGAAGACAAGAGAATAGCTAATAAACAGTCAGTTTTATCTCTGTAGGCAGAAATAATTTGTAAAGTACCTCTCCAACCTCTCTTCAAATACTACATGCATTTTGCACTCCCACATCATCTTCGATTTAGTAGTTAGTATGTTCACCCTCCAATCATGCCCCTGGATAAGGTGTGCTATGGGAAGGTTCCTGAGGGTTCACAGTCTCAGGAGACACAATCTGGATTTCTGCAAAGGAGGTCTACGCATGCTGCTCTTGCTGCTTGACTTATTAGTTTTAAATGAGCACATGGGAAAACCAAGGGACTACAGAAATAGCACAAGCCAGAGTTACACACACATTAAAAACCAAAACAAACAGTCACAGCAAAGCTACCACAATACAGTAATTGTTTGTGTACATGCACAAGGAGGTAACAAGAAGAATATAAACTTCCTTTCGGTTACTTACCTTGGGCTATATCTAAACACTGCATGGAAAGCATCCAGTAATAATAGGCAGCATCGTTGAAGCGGCTCTCCAGCACAGCATTGTGTGTCAGCTGCTCCAGCACCCGCACCGCCTCGTGCTGCCTGCCAGCCTTGTGGAATGCTACCAGGGAGCCCAAACAGAGCATTTTACAGTGTGATTATATAAATTAACTGAAATGAATGCTTTTAAATTAAGAGCAGTCTATTCAGCCAGTATTGCAGAGTCTATCCAGGGCAGGATAAAAAGGATTATATGCTGGTATTTTTCTCCTTGAAAGCAGTGACACTAATGGAACATGAGAAACATCTGTAGCTACTTTGTGGCTTTTGCACTGGCTCCACAGCTCTGGAGCTCATGGGTTTGGTACAATGCTGGGTGCTTTTTTTTAAATACAGAAATAGCAAAAATGCTACCATGATTAGATCTCTGTACGAGCAATCTAGACACTGCAAATCACAACTTCATTCAAAAATACAGCAAATTAACATCTGAAGTTAGTGTTCTGGATTGTAACACTGGGTATTTTGAAAGAGTGCTGCATTTATAATGTCCTTCTATCATTTATTAACAGCATTTATCTGATGTTCAGAAGCCAGCATAAAGTAATATCCTGAATTCTGCGTAAACGTGCATCTGGCAGAGTCTTCATACAGGGTTAATGAGGATGGGGAGAACCAACCCCCCCAAAGCATATTCCCCCGGCAGAACTGCCTCTTTACTTCAGCTACTTCACCTACAACCAATTCTGATGTAACTCCACAGTGATCTCAAGCTCATTCAGTTCTGGAGCATTTATATTTGCTGAGCCACAGCAGCCCAGTACTCTCTGAAACAATCTGGGAACTGCAGGCCTTGTATTCAGAGTTCTGTGTGCAGGCTCCCAGGCTGCCCTAAACTCAGGAGCTCACAGCTCCGGTGCCGAGACACACCAGCTAGTTCAGACCATGCCTGGCACATTCACTGCCTTGGCCCTTACAAGTGAATGAAGTTCTACACTTGGATCTGTGCTGGCTCTGGGAACAGCAGATGCAACAGTCACATGAAGCTGCACCTGAGAAGAGGAACCAGACTAAAAATGTGCTGGCTCTACATGGAGCTTGCTTCAACATCTCCTCATCCCTGGACTGGTTTATGAATTAAATGTGAAGCTTGTCCACATGATGGAAGGTTGATAGTTGTCTTTAAAAGTAACTTTCAAAGCTTAACAAAACAGAAAAATTCTTGGAGAAATAGGAAAATTCTACTTGTACAAACCCAACGTTACCTAAATATAAAGTAAATCCAGGCTTTCCATGCAGGTTTGTAAGGCGGCCACCATATTTCTAATTCTAATGTTATGAAACTATTAAAGACAGCTCAGATCATATGCCAAATACTGTTGCCACTTGCCACACTCAGATGGAAAATGTGGAGCTGTACTTAGACGCCATAATTTTTGACAGATTCATCACATTTTCTTATTAAATAAAGAGACTTCCCACTACCTTAAGACCAATATGAAACCCTGGATTTTATTTGGTTTTCAGTCTCAGTGGTAAGAAACTCTGGGGCAGACTGCATGCTTTGTACTAGGCAAGTATGGAGCAGATTTTGAGCGACCAGTGACCTGTCAGTGACAAACTCACCTTTTTGTGCTTCTTCAAATCTGTCATTCTCTGCAAGCCACTGAGCATAAGGGACATAGACATCCTCTTTGAATTCAGGGTGCTTTTCACACAAAGCAAATGCCTGAGGTGAACAACAAATTAATTTTTAGAATATGTCATGGTTTGAATGGTTAAAGGGTTTAGAATGTTCCATGGGATCAACCAATTCAGCTGTAGGTAAACTCACACCAAAAATGCATACACAGAATTGAAAGTGCGTTCAGATTTTCTCCCATATGACATGAATGTATTTTGAAATAAAAAGCAATTGCCAACAAAGGACAAGCAGCAAAGCACAGTCACAGCCTCAGCCTGGTTATGGCAACAGGGGAGCTTGAAAGTGCTCATCTATGGAATGTAGCAGATTGCACAGCAAGAGGCAAATATTCTTATTT
>JBCJKH010052256.1:2656-25796 GCA_039877255.1 Loriculus beryllinus
CAGAGGGGCAGGATCACCTCCTTGGACCTGCTGGTCACGCTCCTTTGGATGCAGCCCAGGATACGGTTGCTTTCTGGTCTGTGAGTGCACACTGCCGGCTCATGTTCATTTTCTCTTCAGCCAACATCCCCAAGGCCTTCTCTGTACAGCTGCTCTGAATCATTTCTCCACCCAACCTGTAGCACCAAGGTGCCCAGGTATCTTGTTTCCCCATTTGACTTTTAATGTTAATTACCCAGCGTATTTATATCTTATATGCGCACTCGAAACCAGCAAAAGCTAATCAGCTTGTGCAGAATACCAATTAAAATCCAAGGACAAGGCAGAAGGAGTTCAGTGTCTGCTTTTTAGATAGACAACAGATACCTAATGGACAGTGCCTGTCAGAGTGCAGCAAGGCTGCACTGCACACTAGGCAACTGCAGGAGCCAGACCTGCAACAGGGCACAGATGATAGACTGCCAATTCCTAAGGGAAAAAGAAATAAAAATGGAACCCCAGGTGTATTTTCTCAGCTTTCCCACCTGCTAAGCTACAGACTTGGGCTGCTTCTTGAAGATAACCTAGTGATATGGCAGACAGGCAGACAGCCACAGTACGTACGTATTATGAAGACACAACTTTTCAGAGTCACTGAAAGCCCAGCCATGCACAGTCAATTCATTATTTCCAAATAAGTAACTTTGAGTATAATCATCATGAGCCAAACTGTTCTCTGTTTTCCTCTCCCAAAGATTTACCATTACCTCCGTCATTTGTGTTCACAGGCCTTTTCCAAAGAAGAATTCATTTTTCTTCCACTTCATTGCTATGATTTCTGAATTTTAACCATATTTTGAGCCATATCAATTACTATTTTTCATCCATTTAATGTGCACTAGCTGACTGTACATTTGCTTATTTTCTTAGCTGAAATGCCAGATGGTAGCGAGTCAAACGCTCTGAATACTGCCATTGCATTAATAACAGTACAGTTACGAACCCAATATGTTATCTCATCAGAACCGATGGTGAGTTTAAAAAAAAAAAATCTATTCTCTCTAAATGCATGCCAATTGGCATTAATTATCTTATGACTTTTTAATTTTGTATTAATTGAGTCTTATATCAGGCTGTTCATTATCTTCCCTCGATTAATATTGGTCTGACAAGCCTATAATTATCCTGGTCATTGAATTTACCCATATTAAATACAGCACAACATTATCTTATTTGCAATCCTCTGGAACTTACCTAATATTCTGAGACTTTCTGAAAATCAAAAACCTATTAATTTCTCCCTGATGTGTATTTAATTGTCTGGTAAGTATTCACAATTCAACTTTTAAGTCATTTTCTTTATTTTAATAGATATAGATATGCATAAACCCCCACATACATCCCAGTTATTTCTTTTAGTGAGACACTGCCCATCCCCTGCTCTCTCCTTAGTAGTTTTGAGTTTCATTTTCTCTTATTATTTACATTATTCTCAGATAAATGTATAAATAACTTATTTGGTCACTTCTTTTTAATAAACACCACTAGCCACTGTTTTTATCTGGTTTTACCCTAAATTAGCAAAACGCTTGAGAGTATGCACTGTTTCAATCACAATACAAGAAATCAAACTCTTCACTTTTCAAGAACTCCAAGTATATTTAAAGTTGGGGAAAAAAGGAAAATTAAAAATCCCACAGTTCTTCACTTAAAAACTTGTTTCCTTGAAAGTAAGCATGTAATGGGGCTCTGATATATCTAGGAACAACCTGAAGTTAGTTAAGTTTCTCCTGCCATCTGCACAAAACTATAACAAGAAGAAAAAGAACTCAAACATTTCCTTTCATTTCAAATTCTCACAAAAACATTTTTGCATTCGTTTTTAACAGGAGAAGAAGGTCTTTTGCTGGCCAGAACTATTTTGAAAGTTGAAATCTTCATAAAACAAGTGAACATGTATCCTAATTGCCTTGAATGTGTTAACAAATAATCATATTACATTCTGAAGCAGAAAAAGAGAAAAAAGTTTTAATAAATACTCAGGAATTATCCTACTAGTTTTCAAACTAGTTACAGTTATAAACTATGATTTCAGTAGTTTAGTTTAAACTGATTCCTAACTGATCTTACAGGATAGTAACTTAAATACATCAGCACGCATTTATTAAACAAAATCTTTCTACTTTTCCAATCAAAGTTGCAAATAATGAAGATAATTTGCTTTGTGAGAAAAGAACAAAGCAGCAAAAAACTTTAAACACTTTGCCAAATTAATAAGTTAACTTGTCAATTCATCAAATTCATGAACTTGAAACCAAAGGCTAGTATGCATTTGAACAGTTTCCCATTTATCTAGTATTGACAAACCCACGTGTCACAGCATAAGCCCTAGATCTTTGCTTTATGGTGTTTTGTCTTATTTCCACTACTTCTTATTTAATATGACAGAGTTCACTTATTTAGAAGGCACTTCACATTTCTTCCATTTTTGCAATATAACCCCTTTAAAGGTTAACTGAGAGAAAGCCTATTGTCTAACTCTTTGCAATATTCCAGAAGCCCAGGCTCTCTACTGCAAAACACTGCTTACAAAATATTTTTGGCACTCTGAAAGAATCAGAAGCTCTTGTTTAAATTTTATAACACAGAAGCCAGAAGCAGCATTAAAATTTTTAGGTCTAGAAGGGACATCCAAAGCCATCAGAAATTCTGATCATATGCTGCTGGGATATCTAGCCTTGTAAGCATTAGTATCTTTTGGCAAGGGGAAAATCCTTTGAATAAACTTCATGACCTTGTTTTCACATCTGGCATTTCCAAACAGAGGGTCACATTTTGGCTCCTCTCACTTTCTTGTTTACCTTTACCTAAGTCCTGTGGAAATGTGAAAATGTGGATACTCCCTTGCCTCCCAACGTCATGAAAGAATACAGAGAACAACACTGGCATGCACAAAGATAGGTCCTGACCAGCTAGGAAACTTTTAACACGAAGTACCAGCTGGAACTTAAAGTTGCCTCTGTGTCTTGGTTCAGGTAAGCACTTAAGGAAGTACTTAACACCAGCCTCATCTCAGTGCATTTCAGCATCTTTGTAATACATACAGACTTCAAAGCCCACCACACACATGTCATTGCACCGCCATCTAGCAAAGCACATTTTAATTTCAACACATGAGCTAATACTTTTAGTAAGATTTGAGATGTGCATGTACTCAAGCAATCAACAGGTATCTGCGTGCTCAGGAAATCCCAGCTCAAGTGAAGATATGGCTGGTACATTCCCCTTGCCCGTCAGGATTTTAAGACCAAGAGCACCAGACATCATCCAGATCATCTTTGGTGCTACTGTTCTTAAGTTACTTCTGGATTTCCTCCCCTTCCAAATTGTTTTTCACTGCTGTTCAGCCTGCATAACCAACGTACAACAAACAAGTATTCGCTTTCTATTTTACTGAAATTTTAAACCGAAATAAGATCAGTCATCACCCTCAACTGTCTGGTTTTTTTACCCTCAACTCATCTGGAAAACATGGAAAGGTTTTGTTCTGCAACATGAATCAAAGCTAATATTAACCATGTATTTATCTTCAGTATGCTGAACTTGCTTCTTCCTGAATTGTAGCTTAGTATTAGCATGCAGAGCTTCTGTCAGTATTCTACTAAACAATATTAAAATGCCCGTAAGTATGGCAAGAATTAAGCATGCATTTTGCTTAGGTCTGTGAAGCTCCTACAACAGTAACTATTCCAAGTACTCTCTGCAGCACAAAAAAGCCTAAACGCAGTGTTATTAACACTTTTTCTTTACATATACATATCCCACATCTCATTCTGCTGTGTTTCTCAAATTCTCAGGTTCTTACCTCATGCAATTAGACTCATAGAATAGTTAGGGTTGGAAAGGACCTTAAGATCATCTAGTTCCAACCCCCCTGCCATGGGCAGGGAAACCACACACTAGACCATGATGCCCAAGAACTCTGTCCAACCTGGCCTTGTACATCACCAGGGATGGAGCATTCACAACTTCCTTGGGCAACCCATTCCAGTGCCTCCCCACTCTCACAGTAAAGAATTACATAAATTCAAGACGATTTATTTTTGTTTGCCCTTTTTTCAAATATATTTATAATTTTGAATTAAATTTTGAAACTGTTAGGGTTCTTTTCAGCAATCACAGATGTTCACAAACACTCATCTTTACAGATACAGCCTTTCAAATCATCTGTTAAATTACCTAAAGAAATGTCAGAATGAATTTCAGAACTGGAGAACCTTAGAAGAAAGGACACCACAGGTTTGTCTAGCTGTAAGTCCTTACGAACAGCAATTACCCCCAAAATTTGATTTCAGCTACCCAAGGAGAGTAGATAAACACAATGTGATTCAGTGTTTAAGGAGGAACCAAGAGTTGAGTGCTTCATAAATACTGAACTTAATATTTGGTTTTGCATGCTGGAAACAGCATGTTCTGCAATCACACATGCTGCAGACTAGAAGCTACTCCACAGCTACGTGTATGTGACATGGATATGTTTCTTAGTACTGCAATGTACAAGTTAGAATGGATTTCACCTTTCCCCATGACACACTCCCATATGTTTATAGTCTTTTCAGAATAAAGAAAGGGGAAAAAGAAAAGTGTTTTCTCCTGCTTTCAGGAATAATACCAGCAAGAAAAACTTACTTGTTCAAATTCTATGAAACTTGGTGAATACGTACTATGGCTCCATTTTACAATGTATAGTTTTATAGAGTTCTTCCTATGTAAAACTTGCTTTTTATCTTGACGTTGATCTCAGATTCACTGCAGCTAATTTTGTTACACATTCCAGTGATTAAAGCTAGAGTCACAAGGTGATTCTTCAACTTCATTAACACCAAAGTGCCTCAGGGTTTTGCTCATCACCAGTAATACTACATTTGCCAGGAGCTTAATGGTCAAATACATTTTCCAGGGTAGTCCAGGGACTTCATATCAAAATCCTTGTTTGACTTTCTTGCATTACCTGTTTAGGTATGCAGGCAAGTCCCTCAGCATCCATCTCCCAAAAAATTAACTATAGCTTAAAAAAAATACAGTTCTCCTAAATGGGATTTTGAAGGAAAATGAAGAAGGTTAAGTGTCTTCACAACTACTTAGCTTAGGTTTAGCTCTCAGCACAGCAAGTATCCCACCTTAAAAAAGCAGCATGCAGGGAGAGAAGCAAAACAGCATGACCAAAAGCACTTATTTTGTTGCTTGAATAATGGTGGGGAGCCTCATTAATAAAATAGAAAAATTTTTACAAAGTACTTGACAAGAAAGATACCAATATTGCTTCTAGGTTAAGTGAGATTGCCACAAAGCCTGCTGACATAAAGTTTAAAGCTTTACCTAGGGTGAAGGTACCTGAAATGTGAGCCTGCACAAAAAAAAGGAAATTGAAGATATCCATTGAAAACCCACTTGAAAAAAAAAACCAAAAAAACCCCAAAAAACACCAAAAAACTATAAAGCCAGTTTTTAATCAAGTGCTACATTTATTTGAGCCCGTTTTGAAACCACATAAAGCTATTGTGTGGAAAGCCTTGGCTTTTGCACTAAGCACGGAAATGATGCACAAACACAACGTAAAACATTTGATCTGACTACCCTGACAGGATGACAGCGCTTCCATCACCACTTATTCTTCCATAGACACATATCATCTTGATACTGTTATACTAGAGCCAGAGCATTTTCTCGCATGCACAAAGATAAGCAGTGACTTCAAAATTGCTGTGTCTGATCAGTGGCATGGTGAGTGATCTGCATAAGCAGATACAAAGGGCATGACTACCCCTCAAAAACTGTTACCCCACTGACTTATATGAGTGTAGCTCTACAGCCAGCCAAACACTGCCAATGGAAAAAAGCTGGGGAACAATTCTCAAATCTGCAGTCTTCCTTGCCAGTTCACAGCAGCCTGCAGCCTTTATTTCTGCAAGCAGTAATGACAACTGGAAGCATTCAGTCCCATATCATTCTGAGACCATTTATTCCAAGTCTACTGGCCTGCCACATTTGCCAAATCAAAATTGAAGTGAGTTGAGAAAAAATTGTCTGGAGTTTAATTCACACATACAACTGTGAAAGAACTCAAATGTATTGCATGATACGCATATACACACACAGCAATATCAAGCAGAATAAAGTTTAGAGCTATGACATAAGGGTTAAAGTCCAGTTTACAGCTGCTAAACTGTTCCTTATGAAACAGCAGTCTGAGTACAGAGACATGGATATCACTGGCCTTGACTACTAGCACTAGTAGCACATTTCAGTAACTATTGGGGGGTTTGCACTATATAGAAAATATGGTCAGACTTTATGTGCAAGAGTGACGTGACAGCCTTCAGCATCATGATATACTAAGTTACTGTCAAGTTTAGGAGCACAGAAGGATAATACATTGCGTTTCAATTTGATGACATGTGATTGTCCTTCACTGATTATTTTCTGGTTCTAAAACAATCACAAAGAGAAATAAGAGGGATGGATGGAGAAATGAAGTACATAAACAGTAAGTATTTTCTTCCTTCCCTATTATCTATCCCTCTCCATCATTTGTTCCTCCTGTTTGAAACAAGAGGGAAAAAAAAATAGACTCCTCTTATGGAATTAGAATGAAACCAGCATTGAACTCCATCTAGCTCATTAAGTTCTGGTACCACAAACCTTTTTCATTTAATTACAGAGGATTGATTAACAGTTTTCAGTTAACATCTATACCAATAGGACTAGGGAAATGCAAATCACAATTTTCCAGAGTCATACACTTTTATTATTAAAAAAAGCTGCTAATAGACACATTATTCTCAACATTTTGGTCTTTGAATGAGTCAGCAAAAGATTTGCAGAAATATACTTTAACTATGGACTGTTGTACTGTTGTTCAGCTTGTAAAAAGAGTGCGCTTGTGCTAGTATGAATTTTCACTGAAACAGCTACTTTACTGGCTGTTTCTGAAACTTTAAAAACTGCAAGTGCTTTTATGTACAAAAAAAACCCCAAAAAACTGTTAGAACAGTTGTTTAAAAATGCCTCTGACATCACAGGGAGATAAATTTTCAGCTATTGCCTACATTACAAGAAAGGAAATCATACTGCTTTCACATACTCTTTCCCTCCACCTTCAAAGCAGAGTAGGTTAGGAGGTTGTTGATTTTATTCCATGTAGAAGCGCTGTTCCAGACTAAGGTGGGTTTCAAGGTTAGCAGCCTTTCCTCTGCAGATTGCACCTGGAGAGCTGGCACAGATCAAGTGATTTGCCAATGCCTTGAAAGGAAGAAAGGATCCCCATCTGAGCCAGGCAACTGTGCCAGATCCCTCCAGACCTACTTCAGCACCCAGCTTGCCAAGCCAGCTTTTTCTACCCAATCAATAAAGCCAGTCACAGAATGACATGGAGAGAAAATGATTACTGAAAGGAGAGTGCTGAAGTGAGACAGATATGCAGTTCCTTTATTTAAGTTTGTAAGGGTCACAGCCCCTGCACAGACCACTTACAGGAGCAATCTGGCAGGACTCTGACAGATTGGCTCAGGCATGGCTCTGACAGGTATTTTGCAACCGTGCAGACTGTGCCTGCTAGAATGCCTCAACATAAATCAGACCTCTTCTCAAGTAAACGCTGCTGGAAAGTCTTGCCTTCCCTCTAACATCCTCTGCTTTGAAAGAGTTGCTCAAACTCAGCTCTCTAAAAAACAGGTAGATTAGACTAAACATTCAAATGTGCAGATCAACCAGACCTCCTGTTTAGTCTTACTGAAGGATAAACCGCTTTTGAAATTTGCCACAAAGTCATTTAGACACAGAATTAATGAAAAGCCTACACCTAATATTGATCTGCATGGTTCATAAGTGACCTGTCATTTATGCCTACTATGAATCGATAACTTTAATCCTTTTGCTTTCTATCGTTAAAGCAGTTGAGCTATTCCAACATTTTTTGCTCACATCAAATGTCAAATCAAATAGTGATTTAGTTCAAACACTTTTCCAAACTTTGTAGGCTCTCTGTTCTCCTTCTCTGTGACTGTTTAGCCCTTCTCCATACACATAAAACCAACATGAATATTTTCTCTGCAGTACAGATAAAATTTCTCCTGTTTTCTCCCTCTCTATAAAAACCTGAAAAAATATTTTATATAACATGCGTGTGTATATATATATATATATAGGTATGGATTTTTAAATATGGGTTTGAAAATACATGTTATTATGTATACTAGTACAGATTTAAAAATATTTTTGATACCTATATTACAGCCCATCCATACACTTACAACCTACTTTATACTTCAAGTTATTACAACTGCTGTTCAGTACCTGGTGCTCTGAAACTTCACCAGTTCTGTAACTGGCACTGTCCTCAGAAAACTTATTTGTGTTTTCCTCAGTACCTCACTCTATTTAAGGAATATGTGCAACTTAAACCATGTTAGTTTTCTGAGCTATCAAACAGTATATGTATTAAAGCATTTTTTAAAATAAAAGGCAAACAGCACAACATTATTTTTCTGTATCAGCTGGTTTTGTCCCCAAAGTGATAAACTACAATCTTCAAATTCCATGCTGAGCCAGAGAATACATTCTGATCCACTGCAGCGTTCTCTTTTTCTGTCCTTGTTCACTGAACTTTAGCATCACTCACTCATTCACGTGGCCATGTTTATTTTCAAAATGCAGATTAACATCCTAGCTCATCATTACTCACTAGACTCACTCGGGGTGTAATAAGCTGTTGAAGAGCAGTGGCTCCCAGGACGCATGCTCTCAATTTACATGCAAGAACCGAACACTGGCAGACATAGGATCTACCTTTCCACAACAAAATAGAGTGGTGAATTGGAAGCACCAAAACCAAACCAGAATGCAAGCACAAAGCAGATTTATACTTGCCTGCACATCCAACCAAATTGAAAGCTGAAGAGGCTCCACCGACGTGAACACCTTCATGGGGGCAGTCGAACCATCAAGCTTCAAGAAAGCCAGCAGACACTCCTGCCAGGGGCTCAGTAAGTTTTGAAACAAGAGCTGATAGCTTTCAGTTCAGTTAAATCCTACCTGTTTACATTCTTCTGATATGGAGTTTTAACAGCACCAGCCTTCATAACCAAATTCGCCTCCCAACAGAAACAACCTGGATGGAAAAAACATGTATATCACTAATTTCTCAGACTGATTAATGTTACAGCACATAATGAATTTGCTTTCAAATTCATTCCTCATCTGTGCTCCCACACACAAACCATGTAACAAAACTAATGTCTCTAAGACAAAGTTTAACAGACACAGTACATTACTTTGATGACAGCATACGTTAGACTTATACAACTAATTCCTGTAAGTGCCCTGAGAGCTGATCACAGACTGAAGGCATAAAACCAAAACTGGGTCTTTTACCTCAAGTATCAAGTACACACAAAGCACCAACGGAAGCGTATGTTTCACACAAATGTTTCACACCACATGAAATTCTATTTAAATGAATGCAAAAATACAAGACAAGATGGTTTAAAAGCATTTCCAGAAAAGCTAATCAACTGCAGTATTTACTCTTTCTTTATTAAAGATACCAAATGGTTTTGTAAGCCCCAGTGATTATTTTGAACAAACCAGCACAAACATAATTCAACAGCCTCTAGAGTAAGAAAGAATCTCTCCTACTCTTTTTTACTTCAACATAAGAAAAATAATAAATGCCAGACACTCTGTAGGCCTTCAAGGATTTTGCATATTTAAACCTTTAGCAAAAGTATCCATAAGAAAGATGTCACCATATTTCAAAATAATAATGCTTTAATGGCATTTTTGTTGCAATGATATTATACCAAGGCAGTTATAGAAAGAAACATACAATATGGTCAGCAACTTGTCCTGAAGCAAAGCTTCCTTTTCACCAACTAAAACTATACAAACAGGGTAAAATAAGTTCCTTGCCCACAAAGGATGGAGGTAACACACAGCTAGCATAGCCTGGGCTTATAGCAGGTGCAGCTCCAATACTCCACAGCCCGGGAACCTTGGGGATTCATTGCTGGCAGCTACTCTCAATTATGCTAGCAGGCTGCAGGCATCTAGATTCATACATTGCCTCAAGCAGGGATAGCTTTCCTGTTTACCAGTTTAAAATAATATAGCATTAATTGACTACTTCAAGCAAAATGTGTGATTCGCAATAGTTAAAGGAAGTTTTAAGCACCCAGATCTTGTCATAAAGTATTTCTCCAAATTTGTGCAAGTCCAAATTTTGTCCAAATTTGTCCAAATTTGTGAGCTGAAAGCAACCAAAAAATATTCGATTTTTTTGTATGTTTGTTTTGGTTTGGGTTTTTTGTTAGTTTGTTTGTTTGTTTTTATATAAAAAGACTAGACCTTTCAGAAGATTTGGTCTGTTTCTGAACAAAAAGACTATTTTTAATAACAAATATTCAAAACCATACACTTTCTCAAAGTAACATAGGACAACTTAGACATGGCTTAAAATTTAACAGCATTTTTAATAAATTCAGATCCAATTTCCTAATCAAATATTTTCTAACCACACAATTGCAATTTTATCACATCCATTTAGCATATAATGAAAAAGTATAAAAAAACCAGTTTGCTAATGACCAGTCACTGTGTCAGAGTATAGGGGGTTCTGAAAGTTATTAAGAGTCTTGTTCACCATTATTTTTCAAATTACTGTGTGTTCTGTTCAGGTTAGAAGCCTTTGGATACTGCTCACAGCATGAAGTTCTTACGTGAGAAATTCCTGTTTAAACCAAACAGCTTTTAGGAGTTACCTCTTAAAAAGAGAGGGGGTTGATATACATTGGCAAAGCTTACCCATTTTGACTACAAAAGTGATATGCTCTAGGTATTACTGTAATATATACTAAACTTGGGATCATACTATCAAAGTGGCTAATAAAAACCAAGTAA
The DNA here is from genome assembly GCA_039877255.1 of Loriculus beryllinus. Lineage (NCBI taxonomy): Eukaryota > Metazoa > Chordata > Aves > Psittaciformes > Psittacidae > Loriculus > Loriculus beryllinus. The sequence continues at coordinate 13,592 of JBCJKH010052256.1, forward strand.
TTTTGAAGTGTTTCCTCCTGGCAAGCTACCCACTGAAGTCCAAGAATTCACATAAATCAAAATGATTCACAACGAATAGACCTTAGGCAACAAAGTGCAATTAATTAATGCATTGCTGGATTAGTGCTTATTGGTGATAATTATTATTTTTTAAAAGTAATTAACACTCTCTTATGAAGTTAAAATCAGAGGAAAAAAGTCACTTGTAGATCATAAAAAGACAGCCTTCATCTTCTGGGGGCTCTTTTGGATTTGATGGGAGAAGCTGTGGGCTCTTTTTTATTTTGGGGGAGCTGTTCATTTTATCTTAAATGATGGTGCCCATTCTTCCCTCAAATTCTGGTAGGAAACCTTGCAAGTGAGAGGGAGCACAGCTTGCTTGATTCAGACTGTAGTAGCTAGCAAACTTAGTGAGAAGTGAGTAAATTGCATGACCCCTAAATTTAAAGGAGGTCTGGTGCTACTACAAATAAATCAGTAATAACAGTAACCAGTATTTCTATAGTCACAAGGACAAAGAAAAGAGAGAGAGAGACCGAGCTTTTCAAAATGATTTACATTAAACTTAGGCAATCAACCCTCCAGGCAGCTTTACAAAGTGAAGCCTAAAAATTCTTTTTATCTTAATCTTTCGTTAAAATTCTAGCCAGAGGAAAAAATTCAAGGGTACCTTTTCTGTGGAATAATGCCATCATTTATCATCCAGCCTGATAGGCAAAGTGACATAGAATATGGGAAACCTCTTTAAAAGATATGGGATAAAATCCTGGACTCCTTGAAGTTTCTAAGGAGATTTGCATGACCATTCATTGGACAAAGTTGCGTCAGTGGTCCTTATTTACAAACACTGTGATTACAACTTTTCAGTTTGTAAGGAAGTCTCCTAAAATATGAATAGGTGATTCTTGCAACTATTTTTTATATGTTTTCTTTCTAAGACTTATATTCTAGAGCATGGAAATTTTTTTCATTATTATTTTCTTCCTCCAAATAAAACATTCAAGATTTGATTTTCACTGCAGACACATCACTTAATATTAAAGACTTATAGTTGGTTATTATAAAGTCTGATCAAGTGAAAATAAAATCAATGGTATATAGTACTGTAAAGGTTACAAAGGTGATTATAATGATAACAACGAACTGAGCAGCTCTTTGATCAAATTCCAAAAGCAAATGAGGAGTGCACTTTTAGTGCAAGCAAGACGCAAGACAGATATGCATAGGGAATATGGGAAGACAATGAATTTTTAGGGAAAATTCTCAGAAAAATAGAGATAGGAGATGAGTGGCTTGTCAAAAGAGGATTAAAAATTGAAACTGAGAGCTTAATTGTTGCCCCATAAGAATAGGCTACTTACACAAGATAAGTAGAGGTAAGACGGATGATAAGAAAGCTTTAAGTCTGGAATGTAAGATGCACAGCTGAGCCTCTGAGACTATTAGTTATATGTGGATGTTCCAAGCTGGCCAGAAATGAGTATGAAGTACAGCATGATAAAGTTGGCACAGCTGTGCTCTGCTTGCTTTATAAGAATGCTCTACAGGCAGTACTACCATCTGCCAAAGTTGGAGAACCTAAGAGGAAAAATTCATAATATTTTTACACTCTCGTCATTCTTCATGAATCATACATTATAAAACTAGTTAACAGCATGACAAAATATTTCACTGGAAATACAAGGATTGTTAGATGGGAATTGAGGAAATCTTAGTCACAGAAATGCATGTACCTAGCACTGCCTTTTTTTTCTCATGCTTTAGGATCTTATGGTGATGATCTCATTACAGAACTGTGAAAAACAGTAGTTGGCCAACACTCTGAGAATACAGATTCTTTTTTTAAAAAAAAAATCTTCAATAAGCATCTCATAAGTACTACTTTGGGTGATAGCATTCTGCCTTTTCCCATGTATTAGCCCACACAGCTAGAATGCCAGATCATCAAGTCTCAGATCATCAAACCCCACATGAAGGAAATAAGTCAGTCAGTGAAATTACTTATAAAACAGTCCATTCATTTATTTTACAAGACAATATTTGCAGATTCTAGAATTATAGCTTTCTAATGGCTCAGTGTCCAAATAGAGAGCAGTAAGAAGTGTTCCTCAAGGGTCCGTACTGGGATCAGTACTGTTCAATGTCTTTATTAATGACATAGTAGGATCGAGTGCATCCTCAGCAAGTTTGCAGAGGGCACTAAGCCAAGAGGAAGGGATGACACCCAGAGTGACCTTGATAGGCTTCAGAAGTGGGTCTAAGCAAACCTCAGGAAGTTCAACAAGGCCAAGTGCAAGGTCCTCCACCTCGATCAGAGCAATCCCCTATATCAATATATGTATGGATTGAGTGAAACCCTACAGAGGAGGAGTTGGGCATAGTGATAGGTGAAAAATGGCACATGAGCCAGTAATATGTGCTCGTAGAAAGCAAATCGTATTCTGGACTGCATAAAAGAAGTCTGCTAGGCAAGTCAAGGAAGGCAAACTTGGGCAAATTGTAAGACTTCAGAAGATTATTCCTTCGTACATGGTAGATCATGATCTGAGTTAATCTCATGATTTGAATTCCCTGAAGAATGCAGCCATTTTAGGCATCATCTTGCAGCTGCACAATCTGAGCAGGATTTGTTTTTAAGAGACAGACAAGATGAGACCTAAACACTAACCACATGAGCACATGAACAGAATGGAATAAGAGAATGAAACACAGCAAGTGGAAGTTAATCAATTAAACAAAACAGGGGTCAGTTCATCAAAGAGATTGAAGCTCAAAGCAGTTGGCAGTAGGCACAGGAAAGAGGGACCAGCCTATCCAGAAGACTAAGTCAGTAGTCCAAAAGAGAAATGGGATAGGACACTAGTATCTTAAATGATTAAAAACTTAACATACTCCAATTTGGAGAGCATGGATACTTCATATGAGACATATTACTGTTAGTACAAATTTTATGGTGATGAGTATGGTCTAAAGGAAAACCAGCGAGTATGTGACTGATCAGCCTGGTGGAGGAAGAGAGCTCTTATATGTATACAGTAAATAATGCTGCACATGTACTTAGATATTCCTGTGAAATATATACTGCTGAAATCAATAGCTCTATTTTGAATAAAGACTTTCATTTACTAGAAGAAAGAAAACATGCCAAACAGATAAACCCGTAAAACTATTTACAACACACTTTCAGCTCAATTCAGGATTCAGACAGCAATCAAAACATCTTAAATTTGCACTCAAATTATTGCAAAGAATGCTAGAAGCTACTAGCTGAAAATAATACAAATTCTTTCCCCCCTTCAGCTCTTCTCTTTAGCAGTGCGGCACTCCTAAAGCTGCCATTTGCTCCATTAGGATTCATTATTATGTACACAGAGCCTCCCACACAACGATATTGCTATTTGCCACCTCAAAGTAAGCTAATGGCATTTTCAAAATGCAATTAGAACCTTTCGAGAGAAAGCTCAAGCTGTGTTTGGATAATATGAAGTTAACTCTACTACATTTCACAGACAGACACACCAAAGCTAATAAATTCTTCTCATGTCTTCAGATTATTAACACACCTACTGGCAATGTCAAGATGTTAGTTTAAAGAATTTCAAATATGAAACAGTTCAATAATCTGGTTTACGACAGCTGACTGACAAAGCTAATTAACTGCCTGGAGAAGATTCTTTATAAATGAAGCAAATTCTGTCTGAACATATTTCCAAGAACAAAATGTTCGTTTTGTCTTTCCCTCTTCTCCCTTATATTCTTTCCCTTCTAGCCTTCTCAATCCTATCCAATCTTTGATAAAAGTTTTCCTGATGCTATTTTACATATTGCTCATCCTGTGATTTGGTGGTTTCTTATTTTCTGTGCCCTTTTCATTTACTTGCTGGACACTTCCACTTCTCCAGACATTTTTCGTTAAAAAGGTATCTTTTAAGGCACTCTATACAGAGCATTTTCACATCTCCCTTTGCATACTGAGGGAGTTTCATTTTTGAGTATCTACAAGGTTTCTCTTCCTTCAAGGTTGCTGCTTCACAGCATTCACCCGCTTCAGGTATTTTTCTCATATACAGGCCTTCAATCATGCATCTTTTCCAAAAATAAGAGATCCTGTTTGTGTCCAATTTCAGTCACACAGCAGGAAAAGAGTACTTCAGTGATTTTTTCCCCCATTTGATTCACAGAATGTTACAATCTGGGGACAATTTTCGGGTAGAGGAAGCTGACACTGATAGCTTTAGTTATTATTAGCCTTTACTATAAGCAGGCACCTACACAAGCACAGCAAGTTGTTCTACCAGCACATCTCAAGTCTTGGCCTGAAAGACATCATTATGCCCATTAGATTGCCTGTCCTTAGTGAGAGCAACTTGTTTATTATACCAGATAACATACCAGTTTTATGAAATGAACACACAGTAGAGCCAATGAAATTACCTATTGCATAACATTCATTACACATTAAGGGCACTCACAGTGCTGAGTTTAGGAAATACCTACAAAATCCCAATAAAAACATCTGCGACAAGAGCAAGAGTTGTTTTATGAAGATGAACAGCATCAGACTTATTACCCATCAGAACCCAGCTTTAAGTATTGTTGCATTTGAATGTTACAGACAGAATAATAGCAATAAGACTAAAAATGCTTATTTTTAGGCTGATGCTAAATAATACCTGACACAGACCAGCAGGAGACTATCTGGAATTTTTCTTTTTCTTTTGTCATCACAAGTTCATACAAAACTATATATATTCTTCATACAATGCAATCTATTGTCCAGATATTTTTTTAACACCAACAGAATAGACTGAAAATATCAGTTCCCCTCTTTGTAAATATCAAAACAATGAGATATCAGATTACCAGCAAGACTTGAAGAAGCTTTTGTAGAAATTCTAGTTTCAGACATCTGATCCTGCTCAGTCCTCTCAGAATGAGGCAAACCTGCCTAGAGCCAATGGAAAGATGTCTGTCCTGTGACTTCCTGTTTTATTTGTACTTTCCTTTGTTGGTAGCATATCTAGAAAAGGCTCAGGTTTTCACACTAAATCATCACTCCAATCAAATAAATGTCATTATGGTCATATTACAGCATGTCCTCAAGAAAGAGGGGTGGGATAAAAATGCTAGAGTGATCATCCCTTACCAAGTCTCCTCTCACCTTGATTATTTCTCGTTGTGAGGAATAACTGTTGATTCTGCCACATCTTCCCTCCTAGCTTTGTTGTGGAGGAAACATTTAGCATCTTCAAAATACCTACAGTTCTCACAATTCAAAATAGAGGAGGGACAAAATATTAGTAACTTATAAGAAGCTAAATAAGACATGGAAACCAACTTATAATGCTGCAAAACTGATATCTGAGTTATTATTGTTGTCCTTCCCCATTCTAGCCTCTCCAAAAGTCAGACCTATTCACATCTGAAGCTCTAGTTAGACTCAAATTCATGGAATGTATCAATTTAAAATCAAATATTTTGCACAGTTTCAACTAAAAAATATACTGGAATTACCATTTTCCTTTTTGTTGTCACATAAATTAGACCTGAAGGCACTTCTTAACAGACCAGCTAGGCATTAGATTTTGGAGAAATAAAAACACATGAACGTGTGTTTAAGTATGTATATATTATTAAAGGATAATTGGTAAATAATTCTCATTAATAAGTATGTCAGGCTTGAGTCAAAGAGTCCAGCCACAGATGAGTCATTTTTCCCCTTCTCTCTTGAAAACTCACTGATTGTGCTCTGCTTTTAAGGTCTATGCTAGCTAATTAGGGAATTTCAGTAATCTATTTTTAATATGTACCATCTTCTGTTCTTTTTAGTGCAGCCTTAAGATAGACTTTTATCTCTACTGCTGTGCACAGATCATCTGAAAATATAAGTTCTCTACTACATGACAACTCATAATGAGCCTTAATGAAGCTTGGGAACAGCTGTTAAAAACGCCAGTTGAATAGGTTTGCCCAACCAGCAGTAGCTTAGGATGCTTTTTCTCTTATAGCACTGTTGAGTCATCTGCTCACCATACATATGAGAAAAATCAAAAATACAGCACTAAAGCAGCTTAATCCTTTTCCATGCGACATTTTATTTTAATCAGAGTTTTAATAAGTACATTATGAACCATCATCTCTTAAGCCTTTCACCTTTTTAATTATATTCCTGCTCTGAACATCGAGAAAAGCAAATGTTATTATGCAAATTTGCTCCAAATTCATGTCCTTACCAGGAGCATAAAAAAACAGAGTTCAAACTCCAATTTTAATTATACTACAGATAAACGAGCTGCAAATTCTTAGAAATCATGATAAGCTCTCATGATTTTACATGTTACCTAAGCTATATGTCAAAAGATTATGTGTTTTGGGTAGGATAAAGGACTTAAAGAGCTAAGAAGGTTAAACATGACTGAAACAAACAAATTCCATTACTCCATATTGTTTGTCTTCTCTTGAGGATTCTGTACAGCTTTTCTCTTTACAAGGATGTGTAGATTCCCTACAGCCCTCCAATATATATGGGCTTTTTTTAACATAATTTTACAATCATTCAATCAGAGCACACGGGAACAGTTCACTTTCATGTATCAGCTGCAAAGCACTACAATTCATGAAACATCAGGATATTTTTCCTCCAGTATTCTTGTTATCTAATTTTATTCCAGTAGCATCTATAGGCCTAATTCCCCCTCTACTAGGCACAGTACAGCTGCAGCAAAGAAACAGTTCAAAAAAGCACATAGCTTAAGTCTAAACCAATGGATGAATATAAACTCAGATGACAAGAGTTAGGAGAACATAGATGATTGCATTGAACCTGATAAGCAGAATCTACAGAACACCTGATAAACTTTTTCTCTTCCTCCATCAATCTATGTTTCCCAATAAAAGCTTTAACATGATAACACTTTTTGCCACTGCCAACATTTTGATTTATATCAACCTAGTAGGAGCCAAAAACTAGTCATAGGCATTAGGCTTCAGATCTTTAATTAACGTAATGCTTCTGAGCTTTGACTATTTCATTATGAATTTTTTTAGTTCTGTAGGGAAATGACAAGACATAGAAGCCCCTAAAAAGTGGTATTAAAAAGTCCAGAAGCTGCTTCAGAAAAGATAAAGGATGGAAGGGAAAAATTAATGCAGAGAAAGCCGACACTGATAGCTCTAGCTATTATCAGCTTTTATCATAAGCAGGCACTACGCAAGCACAGCAAACAGGCCCCAAGAGTCTGGATACCCTAACACGTACATCAGTTATTGCATAGCGAGGGAAGAGCAGATTGGAAGAAAACGAGAGCAAAGAAGGAATTTTTCTGTCAGATTAGATGTAGGTTTAGCTGGATGGCAGAGGAGGACCTTCTTCCAATCGAACAAGTGCAGCTTCATACACGAGACTGCAAAAATGGTACTCTGGCAGATTTCCAGACAAACTGACCATTCAGCAGAGAGTCACGTTCCTGGCTCAACAGGAAACATCTTCTTAAGGAAGATGTTCAATAATAGCCCTCTTCACCTTCTCTCTCAACTTCCTTATTTTAGAAAACAATGACAAAGAGATCTCTGCACAACACATATAAGAAGATGTAAGTAGCTTCCCAGAGCCAGTCTTTACACATATGGATTACCAGAATGACACCATACAGTAGATGAACTAATAAAATTGCATCAGAGTTGCACCCCATCTCTGAAATCTCGCCTGATCATGGTGCCTGTTATACTAAGAAACTGAAGCAATAAGCAATTGTAGATACATAAGGTCTTTCCCCACAAACACACAGTTCCAGCTTCTCTCAAGGGGTTTAAATTCTTGCTATTGTAAACATAAAATGCCATGAAACATGAAGTCAAACAGGGAGAATGGAAGTCTCTACTTTTAGTAATTCAGCCTCCCTAATGAAGTTACTGTGTAATGCTCTCAGGGACACACATTCCATTTTTATTCCTCTAAATGTGAATGGTCAAGTTCAGCCTTTGCTAGAGTAAATCATGTTTTGTTTATGCAAGGAAGGTGGAAGTTGACTTTTAGAAAAAAAGTCATTATAAATCAGTGGCAGGCAATCATTTGGTTAAAGACATCATTTTCTCTTGCCAATAATCTTATTAAAGTAGATTTTTAGCATAGTCCAAGGGAAGAAAAGGTGGCATTCTATCCCCATTGTCAACAAATTCAGAATCCATTAGTAAAATGTAGCTGAAATATGAAAAGAGGGTAATAGTCTCAAATACATAATTCTCCATGCTACATGAAAATCAGCTGCTGATCAGAGAATAGATAGTCATTTCCTCCATTAAGGCTACTATGTCTTCCCACAGACAGCAACCAACTAGCCAGTGAAATTTCCAGCTAGTCAACTCGACACCTGGGCAGCTTCAAACCAGCAAGCTTAGGCAACAGCACTCGCTTTGCCCACACAAGGGACGCTGAAGGGAGAGGTGATTTAGGTAAACAGAAGGAGATAGTATTTGGAAACAAAGGCAGGTATTTGAGGGGTTCAGAAGGCACAAAGCAAACTAGCATTTATAGAAAACTACTTCATATCAGTTCAAATTGAGAATTAGAGAACATAATACCATAAATTAAAGCTTTGCATTTCTATTCTATATCTGTAAAATACAAAATTTTGAAAGATAACCTGTACACCTTAGGAAGTGTCCTACCTCAGGGAGTCTACAGGAGTTTTGCCATTAATTCCTCTGGAGGCAGGGCTCCTCTCACCCCTTTATCAAGGCTTTTGTCAATTATCATTAACTGTGCATTTAAGCAGTTGGTCCAGGGAAAATGGGAACAAATTTCAGAGAAAAATAACTCACTTATTTTTCTAGTCCTTGGTCAAAGGTCTAAGTATAATTTAAAGCAAACAGGAAAATTCATTGCTGAAGTGGTAATATAAATGTAATCACATAGTTCTTTGGTATATCACCTGATCCAAACCACAAAACGATTTACAGCTTGTGTAATATTTTGTTGGGTGAGAGTTACCCATCTTTAAAAATGCAAAGGTCACTGCCAAAGAAAAATAGGCTGAAAGTATTAATCAACTGATTGTGAATTAGGAAAGTCTCATCCAGCCCCCAAAACACATCAGTATTGCTTGAAAAAGTGTACACCTTGAGGTACTGAAACAAGGATTAATAGAATCTTCTTTTTTGATACATATTTCAGTTTACATTGAGGATGAGGAAATCAATATTAAGGTGAATACTTGGCCTACTCTAATTCCTATTTCTTTGGTCTAAACCGTACCTAATGAAATCTAGCTGGTCTAAAGATTTAGCACAGGTATTCCATTAGTTTAAGAAAAACAGTTATTGCAATTCTAGCAATCACATAAAAGCAGAAATTGCTTGAATCTCAATGAAAGTATAAAAGACTTTTTAATTATAATAATAAAAATCCTAAAATAAGGCTACGAATTCAAGCCTTGATTAAACTCTGTGGCTATGCATTAGGTAAAGACTGAGGCACCAAAACTAAACAGGACCAGTTTACGCAACAGCAGTATGCCTTAATGAATCCCTGGTGCTACTGGTTTGACTGTTACAAGGTTTTTGGATGTTTTTAGGATAACCATTCACACAGGTCTGTTTTTCTAGGTAGACTAGAAAAAGAAGAAAAAGGGTTAGGTTTTGCTGAGCATTTCCAATTCATTCCAGCAATCCACTGATGTTATATAAATGACGTAATAGACTCAAGTGACATATTAAAATCAGTACAGAAAATGCCTAGCAGTGTCTCTCTTCCCATTCACACTTTCTGCATTTCCACATATATGTAAGATTTACATATTTCTACTTCTGTTCTCTTCCTCCCAATGCCCTATTAAAATTAAAAGCAATAACTTGCATCTTCAAAACTACCATCTCTGTTTCACAAGTTCCCCCTACTGCTATAGGTTCCTTAATTAAAATTCTTCCAAGCCAGAATATTCAGAAATATATATTAACAAATATTCTAATAAAATAATAGGATTATATTAACTAATACTTTTTTCTTTTCCTTTTTCACTAAGCCGTTCTTATTTATAGGCTCAGCTATTCTAAAACCTTCCCTCTTCCCACTCCCCCACATACTAAAGGCTAGTTCCTTATTTTTTCTAACAAGATTCTCTAATATTATTTAAAGCCTTTTTTTCTTTCTCCCACAATTCTAACAGCTTGTTTTATTGACAGTTTCAGCTGGCTGCATAACAGGCTACAGCCTGTTATAATCAGTGCATGTAATGATGTTCTTCACAACATCCACTTATAAACAAATTTATGAGGCTTTTATTAATAATTCAGACTAAGAAAACTTTTATCAACATACCTCGTGACATCCAAACTAGTTTCTATAATAATATTAACATCTTCATGAGTCTTAGCAGCACAATCAAGAGAGCTACAGCATTAGATTATAAAGGCCGTAGCCCTGACACCAGCCACAGAGGAAAGCAGGGTACCAATAGACACATTAAATATCAGAAACTCTAATCTAGTAGGACTGCCTTGATTCTGAGCTGGTACGATTTTGCGCACATGCGATCTATTGCCAAAGGGGCAACTAGCAAACCAAGTACCACATTCAGAATGCAGTAGAAAGATTTCTGTAGCAACATCTACTGCTAGAAAACACTGCTAACAAGGTACCAGTAATTGATACCATGGCTAAGTTTTCAGCAAGAGAGCACAAAATTCTGAAGAGGCATTACCTCCAATTTTTTGCTACCATTGCTTTCATTGGTATTAGAAAAGTCTACCGCACAGCACCATTATAAAACACACTTCTTGAATGATGTTCTGAAGTGAGATGGAAGAGATGAGATCCTAGCACAACATTGGCAAAATCAAGACAGCACTGTTTTCACATATACAAGAGCAATTCAAGGAAAGGTACCTGAAACAGATGTGTGTGCGTAAGTATCTGGAAACTCCACTGTTATCACCCACCACATACCCAGAAACTGCCAGAAAATACATGCAACCTGCTAACCACCCATGAAAATTCAAGATATTTTGCCCAATCTGAATTTTCAGATGACTGTCATATCAGCAAACAGAATGAACAAAAGCACATTTTCAACACCTCCTAGGAACTCTTCCTAGTGGGAGTTTTCACAGAGCATATTTTACATGTGTTCGTCACTTATAGATGTTGTAAGTATTTTAACCACGTTGCACAGACATGTAAAATTTAAAAGCTGTTCAGATTTCTTTGATATTTGTGCTACCTATTTCATGAACTATTTTGGCACGCCTATAGACACCACAGAACTGGCTTTGAGCTTATGTGCTTTTCAAAGAGGAACAGAGTTATAGTAAACGCTGCTATTACTTTTGCTGTACTTCTACAAAAGTTATTCTATATCCTGTGGTCAGTGAAAGCCTAGCACGAGATAGTATAGCCATGTTAAGTCTCCATAATGGTTAGTTATAAAATATTCCATTAAAAGGTATTATTTTCTAAATTTTTCACTCCTAATTTAGAAGAAAGGTACAGAACCATCTGCTTTTCAGTGTAAATTATCTCATAAACATTAATATCCTGGAATTTTGCGACAACTATCCACTTTGTGTCCTGCTTAAGTTATTTATTTTGTTTTTGTTTTTCTCCCCTCCACAGACCAATAGCAAGTATGCAATATCACCAGCTTAGACCTTGCTGTGGAAAAATGCCTACTGCTAATACATTTCATACTGAAAAGTGTACCACACATCCCTCCTCTGATGATGTTTTTTATTTTTCAATAGAGAAAAAAATCTTGTCTTGAATGTTACAATGAGCTATCTTAACAGCCATTCAGAAATAAACTGCCAAAATCCTTTTACAAGTACAAACACTATAATGAACATTCACTGCTGAATATTTATTAATGTAGCCAAAGACAGAGACAGATGAAAGAACAGTATTTCCCTTTGCTTAATAAGTTTACTAGTTCTAATACATTACTTTATCATCCTGCTTTATGGAGGGTTGTTGGTGTGTTCTGAGCCAATTTCCCTTATAGGAGGAGGAGACTTACGTTTTCCACATCTGTGCTTCCTTCAGGTTAACAAATGAACGGAATAACAGGTTGACAGGTTAAATATCTCGCAGAGCAAAGACTTCATACCTGTGTTCCTGTACAGCTTTTTGATGCTCAGCATCTGTGAAAGCTGACCCAAGTGTGCCCTAAGGCACAGACCCTAAAAGGATACAGTGCTCACCTTTGTACCTGTG